>JBAMJV010006690.1:0-102487 GCA_037951105.1 Echinarachnius parma
GCCTAGTAACAGCTTCAGTGTGCGTCGTAAAATATGATAACAAAAGAATCACATGGAAACCAAACAGGTGATCGTGATGAATAGAAATTCAACTGGAAAGAGAAAACTAGTTAAAGACAAATTACCTTATTAGATGAACATAATGCTTAAATATAGAGCGATTTTGTAATAAATATTTGTACATGGAATATTTTCTATGGAATGATTTGTGAAAATACTATAACATGTTAATGTAAAACACATTCCCTTATTCAAACATATCAGGAACCAATGGCTATGAGGCAGAATGCATGTTGTACATACATACTCGATAGCTACATTGCTATTTAACATGTTTAATTTGATTGAATTGTTTTTAATTGTCATCTACCAGCATTTAGGGGATTTGGCTTTAAGGCGCGTATTTTCTTAAAGTAATTATAATACAATACGTAATCCTCATTGATTTACTGGTCGTGATGTTCAGTGAAATATTTTGGAGGGGTCGAAGGGGAAGGATGATGGGTAGCTTGAGAGACATCGTTAAATGGACCAAGGCCCAAGGGTGTCGAAAATTCATAACAAACATTATTTTAAAAACACGTTACAAGTTACAAGTTGCCCCTTCCCCCTTTACCACTATTTGGCGGCCTTGGGGAAACAACTGAATAAGTGGTCTCGGTCTCGGCCTCGAACATTTTTGGCGACGGACATGCACCCCCCCCCCCCCCCCCCCATGGGCGTCGATACTTACGTAATACCCATTCATCAGGGGGATGGATGAATAGATCATCCCCCCTGATGAATGGGTATCAATGACAGATCGACGCCCATGCCCCCCCCCCCCCCCCCCGCCTACACGACTCTTAACTAGTGTGTTTGTGTTTGTGTGTGCGTTTGTAATCCCTCCCAAACGGGGACGATCGTATGAATACACACCTTCTAATAGGGGACGTACCTGCAATTGAGGACCGTCCCCGGTTCTTACATAGGCTTTACCCGATCACATTTTGGGCAATATCGATATGCTATCGATATGGCAATGATCGGGAGGTAGTCCGGCATTGCATGTTCAAAAACATGTTGGTGCGTATTATCGTGTGTAAGACTACTAATCGGCATGAAGTTTTGCGTATGCGGAATGCAGACAGCGCCATCTTCGCATCTTCGGCGAATTGACTCCAGGCCATGTATGCATGTGACAATATGCTTGCGCGACCGCGGGGCATACGATATAGCGATACGGGGACCGGCCGCGGCCGGCGGCGGTGACAAATGACGGTGTATATAATACATGACTGTACTTAGAGTCTTAGCTGGAGCAAAATTAATACCATCGGTGAAGCTCGACATCGGCTCAGAGAGATTGGAGGGATCTAATGGTGGACCAGGAACTTTACATCTGTTAGGTAAGTAGGACTCAGGTAGAGAATTGATTGTTCAGTTTTAGTTTTTACAGCTACACATTTAGGTCTGGTTGGTTCAATTTAGGCTATATGTGACCGGCTCTGTCACTTTGGGTAATTCATCGGGAATATCAAAATTGAGATTGTTAGTGTTTTGAATTCTCTAGGATTTCAGCTTTAAAATGATATACAACTTGATAAGTATGAGTTTCTTGAAGGCTAGAAAAACGCAAATTAATAACATGGACCAGAGCCCCGTGATTTTTCAAACAACGGAGAAAATCGCTTCTAAAGTTTTGCATCCATTCAGAAAAGCATTCTCACACACTGAGCGAGAAGTTGAACGGTTCGCTTTCACCTTTCCGCTTTTCGTAATCGATCAGCAAACGAAATAATGCATGCGCAGTTATACTGTTATTCATCGGCCAATCAGCAACGCTTTCGCCCGTATTACGTAATTGTACAAAGCCTCAGCCCTAAGTCTCAGTTGATCGACAAACTAGCCCATGTGCTGCCCTTTGATGTGCATGTATTACAACCGCGGTGTATTGTTTATGTACGTACCGCCATAAACCACCGCATCATATCCACCATACCGCCGCCGTACCACCGGTAGACAAAAGAAAAGCGCAGTTTGATACTGTATGATATGGTACGCTGCACACGCACACTGCACACTTGCGGCATGCCCAGCGCGATTCAACGCAGTACCCATAGAATTATAAACAAACCAACTACTCGTTTACTATACAGTAAGTTAAATGCCGCGAACGCTTCCCGGAAATGTACAACACACGGACAATACAACTCTATTCAGGTTAGTCTGACCAATCACTGTACAGCTACAGTGCTTTCTTCTTGCAGCTCGCCGCGGCGGTACGGTCGAATCACACACACATAGCTGGCGCGTTCGTTTCACAATCGATCATGATCAGCCAACGCGGATTTACTGAGTTTCTGGTCGAAACCGAAATGAAGGTTGCTTAGAAAAATCATTATTTACGGCATAAAAAATTCGATTAAGGACCTGAAATTTTCAGAGAATGTAGATGAAACATGTAAGTATCAAATCCCATAAAGTTAAAAATTTCAGCCAAAGACAATATTTTATGATTTTGAGGCTCTAAGTACTAAAGACCCATCCCGACTTTACACCCATTCTCTGGGAGCCGGTCTCATATAGTCTAAATTCAAGCTAGGCGGCGCTCATGAACTTTCATCCGCCCGCTCAGCCGATACTTAGGCGAAGCCGACGCCGCGACGCATTCAAAACCATCGAGTAAAGTAGTCAAAAAAATTGCTTAAATTTTGACCAAAATATTACAACAGACCATCTAGGGATAAGGACAAATTGCGGTGAGTAATACGAACCAATTTAGTTGAGTTTAAAGTGATGCAAATACAAACAAAAAGGGGGTACAAAACTGCATTAGCGTCGCGATTGAAATTGCTTTATTTTGTTTCTAGGCCTAGGATTATATAGCGTAGTATAGGGTATTAAGGATGAGGGTTAGTGTTGGTTGTACTAGCCAATCTTTCATACGATAGTATCCAATTTCGGATACTTTGTATTATTGCAAACGATCAGATTGAAAGATGAGATAAATTGCCCCTTTTTACTTTCATCTTTTGAGTTTAGTAATAGTAAGTAAACGTGTACATTTTTCTATAAAAACGTTCACACATCATACAGAAGACAGTCTAAGTATTCTTACGATTGGCTTGCATTACAATGAAGAATATTATGATTATATTATGAAGTAATTAAACGGATCACGTTACAATGGATATTTATGACAATCAACAAAGAACCGTGAAAGGCTTGATTCCTCAAGAATAATGAAAGGGCTTCATTGTGATTGTCATTGACTTCTCGCACAATATGTATTGATTTTTTTGTTGGTCTCTGTAATTTTTTCCTTCCATTCAATCAATTAGTCATAGATTTTAGCTGTTTGAATTTAATCTTAGATTTGTTCGGCCCATTTGTTCTTCTCGTTTCCTTCCCCATCATTTTCTGTATTCATTCCCATCTACATACATTTCATCTAATTATCCTCAAATTTTTGGCCCATTACTTTCTTTATTTTATTTGATTTGTTCCTTTGATAGTTATTTGTGCATGTTTTGTTTTAAATTTTCAGACGGTCATGTCAAACATCTTGTCAAACATCGTTATTAGTGAGGAAATAGGTGAGTTTTTGCTTTATGATTTCTGTTTACTTTATTTTTTGCTGTCAAAAGGATTTGTAGAAAATGTTCTGTTTATGACTTTTTTTAGAATTGTGTTGAATAAATTATACTTATCAAATGTGAAATTATGAATAATCACATCTAGAGTAAATAGCCCATCATCTGGACTTGAATAACAAAAGACATGCTTAAACACAAGTGAACAAGTTTATATACATGAAAATGTAATGGATTATTGGTGATACAGACTTTCAAGTTTCAGGTGCATTTTAAAGGAAATGATCAAACTCATAACAACACTACCTTCACTGTAATATCCATTAGCTTTGATTTATTTTATGAAATTACTTTTTGAAATATACATTAATGCTCTATGCCTATGGTCAATATTCATCTAAATGCAATACATTTACGACTCTTGTATTTAGAGATTCCACATTAGGTAACAACAATTGTTGGGTAAACAAAGAACATATATTATCTAGGTCACACACAAATAGTGTTGCTCCCATGAAGGGTGATTTGTGACACATCTACATCCTGGTAGGACCTGGTTCCATGTCGTGTTTAGTTGCTTGCCATTTGTCTCTGAAAAGTTTGCTAGCCTATTGTACTAACTAGGCCTAGGCCTAATTCTAGAACTTAAAAGGACATTTCATGTCGGCCTAGCTACCCGTCCCCTTCCCTTTCGTACATCACATGCCAGTAAGAAATTACCATACATATTTGTTTCTTATCCCTCCAGTTCAACGACAATGACCGACTCTGCACCTACCCCTCCTCCAAGTCCTCTTCCCCCTCGATCCCCTCTTCCTCACTCTCCTCACCTACCTCCTCCTTGTCACGTTCGTGTTATTGAGAGTTTGTTTGATAGCATAAGTGTGCCTTGTTTGATTTGTGCTATGTTTACTATTCTTCTGTTGTATATAATTGTTTTTCTTGCGTATGATGTGTTGTAGTAATTTTTTTGTGTATGTAATTTGTTGACTGGTGTTGTGTGTGTTGCCATTTTGTAATCCTCCTTCCTCTTGTTCATATGTCCCCTCTCCTCCTGTATCATTCGTTCTCTTTTATCTTTTTCTTCATTGTGCACCTCCCTTGATTCCTCCTCAATATGTCAATTTTGTTCAATACTTTATTCTTTGTGTAGCCCCCTTTTCATTTTTTGTCAATTGTTGCATTGTTGATTCCTTTCCTTTCATTTTCTCTAAATGTGCTTTTGTGGTATATTCCATTTCTATTCACTGTTATATCTTCCTCCCTCTTCATTGCCTGTTCCTGCACTGTTCGAGCCTACATGTCAAGAACATGAAGGTATATGAATATGATTATGTGTTCCACTTCCTATTTAATGTGGAATTGCCCACCTTTCAATGTCATTCATGATTAATGTGCAACGTACTGAAGCATTCGATCTATTACACATCATATTATCTTTTTAGATAATGTTGACATTATTTTGAAATACGTATTAGCTGGGCCCCCAAATCAATTTGTGTCCCTTCCAATTAGTAGAGGTCGGGATTAGCAAAATGAAAAAAATAATCGGTTACAAATAATCAACCACTAAGAGTGCTCCATTTAACTAAATCATGAAGTCACCAACCTATCTTATGTTACTTTAAGCTGTCCTCTGATGCATGTACGTGTTACGGTGTAAGATTATTACCCTGTTGCAGAAAGAGATTAATTGTAAGTCAGATCACATGTTCTAAATAAGCAACTGCAATGGGGCCAGGTCTTTTTTCGTGCCAATCCCATCTGCAATTTGATCTAAACATCTAACTTTGGACTGTCCTCAGTTGTATGTATGCGATTATCACTTGACATTAATACATGCTGTGAAAGTGACAGATTGGTTAATGTTTTGGTTTAAATTTGTACTGACCCAGTAATTCTTCCTTAGCACTTGTATAATACTATATAGCATTCATCGTTAAAACATATACAAAATGAATGAATGAATGAATGAATAACTTTATTACCAATAAGATAACAATATAACAATCATACATGAATATAAGAAATGTTGACAGACAAACAAATTGGTAAAAGGACCCTACATAAATAGCAACTTTTGCTAGTGGGGCGTAGGACCCTATGTACATGAATAGACGATATGCTTACATTTGACTAAATAACATTCTACACTATTTTCTACACTAAGTATTTACAATAGTGGACACACTAATAACTACTAAACTATAAGATTATATAAAACATGTAAAATCTTTTTAAGAGAATAAAAATTGCTTTATGTTTGGTAGTAATTCACAAAACACTACAAGACATATTGACTTAATAAATACTTGTTTACATTTATCGTAATAAGGTTGAGTCTATCAAGTCTCCGTATCTCTAAAGGCATACTATTCCAAATATCTGATCCCTGAAACGAGATTGAAGTTTTTCCATGCTCTGTTCTCACCCTAGGCTTAACCAAAATATTGCCATCCTTTTGTCTTGTACTATAAGAGTTTTCAAAAAAGGTATAATATTCAAACACTGAGTGTGGTAAGTGTTCATGAGTTAACTTAAAAATAAAAACTGTTACCAACAACGTATACAGTTTATACACATCCAATATACCTAATGAATAAAACAATGGAGATGATGAGGCCATTCTATTATTAAAAGTAATTGCTATCAAAGCCATTTTTTGAAAATTGAAGTTCAGTTAACAAAATATATACATGAAATGGAGTAAAGAGCTTGATGGCAGGAAATGATACCATTAAAGAAATCATTGTATAGTAGTAGTTATTTTTAATTATTGAGACCACACAAATTACTGCACATGGTAATCACTTGTGCCACTTCAAATGAAAAATGCATTGGATTCCTAAAGTTGATAACATGTAATTATTGCAGTGTTTACAATTTTACTTTTTGCCTTGTTTTTACAGAGATGGCAGCAATTGTTACAAGATCCAAAGGCAGAAGACACACAGATGGACATTATGAAAAGTACCTGGGGGATGCATGTGAGGATCCAGATGGGTTTGAAACAAAGTTCATCAATGCAGAAATTGGTAGGTAGATTTTAAGTTGTCCATTTTAAAATCGAAGAATAGTTGTTGATGACGTTAACTATAAAAATAAACAACAGCCTTTAACCCGGCCCGATGAGTGCATCTATTTCTGCCCATTTCTGTCTATATTTTTATTTGCACATGTAGTAAAGGTCAGTATATGGAAAGATTTGTTAGGCTTTTGCAGAATAGGTTTTGTCATTCTCTTCAAAGAAATATAAAAAAAATTGTTTCATCATGGACGGACATTTTCCAAAAAACTGGCTTCTGGCAGAACTAGTTCTACATCATTTTTTAAAGATTTATATGTTTTCCACACATTTTTGCGAATCCAAACCATACATCTAGAAACATGAAATGTCAATGAACATTTTAATAATGTTCCACCCCGATGTGATCTGCCATGTTATGTCTTAGAATAATCATTTAACCAGTTATAGTTTAATGTCTGAAGGTTTATGTGATTTGATGATGGTTACTAAAATAAAAAATAATTTACTAGGTGCCCATTTTCTGCCACCTATATGTAGCCATACAGAATATTACTATGCATCGCCCAATATGTGATTGAAGTTCAATAAAGAAATTAAGTAGAAACAAAATAAATTAGAATGAACAAGTAACTAGTGAATACAAGCATAAACATATGAAAATAAAGTGAAAATGCATGTAATTTAATGTTTGACATGCCCCCTTTTTTCCTTTGGTCGGACTTAACTGAAGGAATTTAATTAATCCTATTACTTCAGGATTTGCTTTATTTGGGAAAAAACAGTTATCAGCAAAAAGTTACATGTGCTAAACATACAAAAAGACAAAAAAAAAAGACTTCATATCCAACCTAAGAAATATTATATTTTTACATTTTCAGCAGTGCTGTCTCATTTTTCATTATGTTTCAATATCTTAGCTTTGATTATTTATCTTCTAACAGGATGGGGGTTATTTGCTACCAAAGATTGAGGGCTACATTTAGGCTAAAATGCATATCAAAAGCCTGTTTTTAGTTTGAAACGCGACGATAACCACACGCTCAGATATGTTAATAAAGTTAATAAAGCCAGACTGGGGAGTGAGAATGTGATCTTGTCCAAATTGGGTTCATTTGGGCTTAGTGCATTATCTAGTCACACTGGGGCACATCTCCTGTTGTAACTACACAAACAGTACAAATAAATATCATACCTTGTTCAATTTGTGTTTAGAGCTTAGACTGGCTTAGTGAACCAACTAGCCAGACTGGGGACTGTCCCCTGTTACCGTTACTACACAAACAATATAAAAAAGTAGCATACTCTTGTTCAATCTGTGTATCAAGCTTAGTGCACAAACTAGCCAGACTGGGGACCGTCCCTTGTTGCAGGTACTACACAAACAATGGAAAAAAGTAACACACCCTTAGTCATAATCAATTTGTGTATGTAAAGCTTAGTGCACAAACTATCTAGACTGGAGACCGTCCCCTGTTGCAGTTACTACACAAACAATAGAAAAACAAGGAACATACTCTTGTTCAATTTGTGTATAGAGCTTAATGCACAAACAAGCCAGATTGGGGACCGTCCCCTGTTGCAGTTACTACACTAACAATAAAAATAAGTATCATATTCTTGTTTAATCTGTGTATAGAGCGTAGTGCACAAACTAGCCGGACTGGGGACCGTCCCCTGTCGCAGTTGCTACACAAACAATAGAAAACATTATCATACTCTTCTTCAGTTTGTGTATAGAGCTTAGTGCACATACTAGCCGGACTGGGGACCGTCCCCTGTTGCAGTTACTACACTAACGATAAAAAAACGTATCATACTCTTGATCAATTTGTGTATATAGCTTAGTGCACAATGTAGACAGATTGGGGACCGTCCCCTGTTGCAGTTACTACACAAACAATAGAAAACATTATCATACTCTTCCTCAGTTTGTGTATGGAGCTTAGTGCACACACTAGCTGGACTGGGGACCATCCCCTGTTGCAGTTACTAGTTAGACTAATGATAAAACGTATCATACTCTTGATCAAATTGTGTATAGAGCTTAGTGCACAAACTAGACAGATTGGGGACCGTCCCCTGTTGCAGTTACTACACAAACAATAGAAAACATTATCATACTCTTCCTCAGTTTGTGTATAGAGCTTAGTGCACACACTAGCCGGACTGGGGACCGTCCCCTGTTGCAGTTACTACACTAACGATAAAAAAAACGTATCATACTCTTGATCAATTTGTGTATAGAGCTTAGTGCACAAACTAGACAGATTGGGGACCGTCCCCTGTTGAAGTTACTACACAAACAATAGAAAACATTATCATACTCTTCCTCAGTTTGTGTATAGAGCTTAGTGCACACACTAGCCGGACTGGGGACCGTCCCCTGTTGCAGTTACTACACTAACGATAAAAAACGTATCATACTCTTGATCAATTTGTGTATAGAGCTTAGTGCACAAACTAGACAGATTGGGGACCGTCCCCTGTTGCAGTTACTACACAAACAATAGAAAACATTATCATACTCTTCCTCAGTTTGTGTATAGAGCTTAGTGCACACACTAGCCGGACTGGGGACCGTCCCCTGTTGCAGCTACTACACTAACGATAAAAAACGTATCATACTCTTGATCAATTTGTGTATAGAGCTTAGTGCACAAACTAGACAGATTGGGGACCGTCCCCTGTTGCAGGTACACAAACAATAGAAAACATTATCATACTCTTCCTCAGTTTGTGTATAGATCTTAGTGCACACACTAGCCGGACTGGGGACCGTCTCCTGTTGCAATTACTACACTAACGATAAAAAAACGTATCATACTCTTGATCAATTTGTGTGTAGAGCTTAGTGCACAAACTAGACAGATTGGGGACCGTCCCCTGTTGCAGTTACTACACAAACAATAGAAAACATTATCATACTCTTCCTCAGTTTGTGTATAGAGCTTAGTGCACAAACTAGACAAATTGGGGACCGTCCCCTGTTGCAGTTACTACACAAACAATAGAAAACATTATCTTACTCTTCCTCAGTTTGTGTATAGAGCTTAGTGCACACACTAGCCGGACTGGGGACCGTCCCCTGTTGCAGTTACTACACTAACGATAAAAAAACGTATCATACTCTTGATCAATTTGTGTATAGAGCTTAGTGCACAAACTAGACAGATTGGGGGCCGTCCCCTGTTGCAGTTACTACACAAACAATAGAAAACATTATCATACTCTTCCTCAGTTTGTGTATAGAGCTTAGTGCACACACTAGCCGGACTGGGGACCGTCCCCTGTTGCAATTACTACACTAACGATAAAAAAAACGTATCATACTCTTGATCAATTTGTGTATAGAGCTTAGTGCACAAACTAGACAGATTGGGGACCGTCCCCTGTTGCAGTTACTACACAAACAATAGAAAACATTATCATACTCTTCCTCAGTTTGTGTATAGAGCTTAGTGCACACACTAGCCGGACTGGGGACCGTCCCCTGTTGCAGTTACTACACTAACGATAAAAAAACGTATCATACTCTTGATCAATTTGTGTATAGAGCTTAGTGCACAAACTAGACAGATTGGGGACCGTCCCCTGTTGCAGTTACTACACAAACAATAGAAAACATTATCATACTCTTCCTCAGTTTGTGTATAGAGCTTAGTGCACACACTAGCCGGACTGGGGACCGTCCCCTGTTGCAGTTACTACACTAACGATAAAAAACGTATCATACTCTTGATCAATTTGTGTATAGAGCTTAGTGCACAAACTAGACAGATTGGGGACCGTCCCCTGTTGCAGTTACTACACAAACAATAGAAAACATTATCATACTCTTCCTCAGTTTGTGTATAGAGCTTAGTGCACACACTAGCCGGATGGGGACCGTCCCCTGTTGCAGTTACTACACTAACGATTAAAAAAAACGTATCATACTCTTGATCAATTTGTGTATAGAGCTTAGTGCACAAACTAGACAGATTGGGGACCGTCCCCTGTTGCAGTTACTACACAAACAATAGAAAACATTATCATACTCTTCCTCAGTTTGTGTATAGAGCTTAGTGCACACACTAGCCGGACTGGGGACCGTCCCCTGTTGCAATTACTACACTAACGATAAAAAAACGTATCATACTCTTGATCAATTTGTGTATAGAGCTTAGTGCACAAACTAGACAGATTGGGGACCGTCCCCTGTTGAAGTTACTACACAAACAATAGAAAACATTATCATACTCTTCCTCAGTTTGTGTATAGAGCTTAGTGCACAAACTAGACAGATTGGGGGCCGTCCCCTGTTGCAGTTACTACACAAACAATAGAAAACATTATCACACTCTTCCTCAGTTTGTGTATAGAGCTATAGTGCACACACTAGCCGGACTGGGGACCGTCCCCTGTTGCAGTTACTACACTAACGATAAAAAACGTATCATACTCTTGATCAATTTGTGTATAGAGCTTAGTGCACAAACTAGACAGATTGGGGACCGTCACCTGTTGCAGTTACTACACAAACAATAGAAAACATTATCATACTCTTCCTCAGTTTGTGTATAGAGCTTAGTGCAAACACTAGCCGGACTGGGGACCGTCCCCAGTTGCAGTTACTACACAAACAATAGAAAACATTATCATACTCTTCCTCAGTTTGTGTATAGAGCTTAATGTACAAACAAGCCAGATTGGGGACCGTCCCCTGTTGCAGTTACTACACTAACAATACAAATAAGTATCATATTCTTGTTCAATCTGTGTATAGAGCGTAGTGCACAAACTAGCCGGACTGGGGACCGTCCCCTGTCGCAGTTGCTACACAAACATTAGAAAACATTATCATACTCTTCCTCAGTTTGTGTATAGAGCTTAATGCACACACTAGCCGGACTGGGGACCGTCCCCTGTTACAGTTACTACACTAACGATAAAAAACGTATCATACTCTTGATCAATTTGTGTATAGAGCTTAGTGCACAAACTAGACAGATTGGGGGCCGTCCCCTGTTGCAGTTACTACACAAACAATAGAAAACATTATCACACTCTTCCTCAGTTTGTGTATAGAGCTATAGTGCACACACTAGCCGGACTGGGGACCGTCCCCTGTTGCAGTTACTACACTAACGATAAAAAACGTATCATACTCTTGATCAATTTGTGTATAGAGCTTAGTGCACAAACTAGACAGATTGGGGACCGTCCCCTGTTGAAGTTACTACACAAACAATAGAAAACATTATCATACTCTTCCTCAGTTTGTGTATAGAGCTTAGTGCACAAACTAGACAGATTGGGGGCCGTCCCCTGTTGCAGTTACTACACAAACAATAGAAAACATTATCACACTCTTCCTCAGTTTGTGTATAGAGCTATAGTGCACACACTAGCCGGACTGGGGACCGTCCCCTGTTGCAGTTACTACACTAACGATAAAAAACGTATCATACTCTTGATCAATTTGTGTATAGAGCTTAGTGCACAAACTAGACAGATTGGGGACCGTCACCTGTTGCAGTTACTACACAAACAATAGAAAACATTATCATACTCTTCCTCAGTTTGTGTATAGAGCTTAGTGCAAACACTAGCCGGACTGGGGACCGTCCCCAGTTGCAGTTACTACACAAACAATAGAAAACATTATCATACTCTTCCTCAGTTTGTGTATAGAGCTTAATGTACAACAAGCCAGATTGGGGACCGTCCCCTGTTGCAGTTACTACACTAACAATACAAATAAGTATCATATTCTTGTTCAATCTGTGTATAGAGCGTAGTGCACAAACTAGCCGGACAGGGGACCGTCCCCTGTCGCAGTTGCTACACAAACATTAGAAAACATTATCATACTCTTCCTCAGTTTGTGTATAGAGCTTAATGCACACACTAGCCGGACTGGGGACCGTCCCCTGTTACAGTTACTACACTAACGATAAAAAACGTATCATACTCTTGATCAATTTGTGTATAGAGCTTAGTGCACAAACTAGACAGATTGGGGGCCGTCCCCTGTTGCAGTTACTACACAAACAATAGAAAACATTATCACACTCTTCCTCAGTTTGTGTATAGAGCTATAGTGCACACACTAGCCGGACTGGGGACCGTCCCCTGTTGCAGTTACTACACTAACGATAAAAAACGTATCATACTCTTGATCAATTTGTGTATAGAGCTTAGTGCACAAACTAGACAGATTGGGGACCGTCACCTGTTGCAGTTACTACACAAACAATAGAAAACATTATCATACTCTTCCTCAGTTTGTGTATAGAGCTTAGTGCAAACACTAGCCGGACTGGGGACCGTCCCCAGTTGCAGTTACTACACAAACAATAGAAAACATTATCATACTCTTCCTCAGTTTGTGTATAGAGCTTAATGTACAAACAAGCCAGATTGGGGACCGTCCCCTGTTGCAGTTACTACACTAACAATACAAATAAGTATCATATTCTTGTTCAATCTGTGTATAGAGCGTAGTGCACAAACTAGCCGGACTGGGGACCGTCCCCTGTCGCAGTTGCTACACAAACATTAGAAAACATTATCATACTCTTCCTCAGTTTGTGTATAGAGCTTAATGCACACACTAGCCGGATTGGGGACCGTCCCCTGTTGAAGTTACTACACAAACAATAGAAAACATTATCATACTCTTCCTCAGTTTGTGTATAGAGCTTAGTGCACAAACTAGACAGATTGGGGACCGTCACCTGTTGCAGTTACTACACAAACAATGAACAAAAAAGGAACATACTCTTGTTCAATTTGTGTATAGAGCTTAATGCACAAACAAGCAAGATTGGGGACCGTCCCCTGTTGCAGTTACTACACTAACGATAAAAAACGTATCATACTCTTTATCAATTTGTGTATAGAGCTTAGTGCACAAATGTCATTTTTGAACCCTGTGACCTTTAACCTCCATATTCTAGGAATAGAATCGTCTAGTCTTGGTGAATACTTAGTGTAAGTTTGACCTTAATCAGAGAATGTTTATTTTTTAGGATAAAATGACATTTTTTAGCCCTGTGACCTTCAAACTTTTAAGTCACGACTCTAGATTCTAGGAAAAGAATCGTTCTGTTTTGACGAATACTTAGTGTAAGTTTGAGCTGAATCCGAGAATGTTGATATTTTTCGTTAAAAAAACGTCCAGGGGTACCCATGGACGTTTTTTAAGGCGAAAATATAAATGTTTTCCGATCTGGCTGAAACCTTGGGAAAATAATCAGTATGCTTTAACGAACCCCTAAAATGAATTTCAGGTGAATCAGAGAATGTTTATTTTTTGGGCTAAAATGTCATTTTTGAACCCTGTGACCTTTAACCTCCATATTCTAGGAATAGAATCGTCTAGTCTTGGTGAATACTTAGTGTAAGTTTGACCTCAATCAGAGAATGTTTATTTTTTGGGATAAAATGACATTTTTTAGCCCTGTGACCTTCAAACTTTTAAGTCACGACTCTAGATTCTAGGAAAAGAATCGTTCTGTTTTGACGAATACTTAGTGTAAGTTTGAGCTGAATCCGAGAATGTTGATATTTTTCGTTAAAAAAACGTCCAGGGGTACCCATGGACGTTTTTTAAGGCGAAAATATAAATGTTTTCCGATCTGGCTGAAACCTTGGGAAATAATCAGTATGCTTTAACGAACCCCTAAAATGAATTTCAGGTGAATCAGAGAATGTTTATTTTTGGGCTAAAATGTCATTTTTGAACCCTGTGACCTTTAAACTCCATATTTACGACTCCATATTCTAGCAATAGAATCGTCTTGTCTTGATGAATACTTAGTGTAAGTTTGACCTCAATCAGAGAATGTTTATTTTTTAGGATAGAAAAAATGATCATACTCTTCCTCAGCTTGTCACACACTAGCCGGACTGGGGACCGTCCCCTGTTACAGGTACTATACAAACAATGGAAAAAAGTTACATACTCTTGATCAATTTGTGTATCAAGCTTAGTGCACAAACTAGCCAGACTGGGGACCGTCCCCTGTTGCAGGTGCTACATATGACAATTATTGACCTGGTTAGAGTACCAAACTTTGAACTTAATATTTTTGGATAACATGCCAACTTCAAAGTATGGTCACCATTTTGGCTATTTCATGAACGATTGGGTTAAATTGGAAATGTCTCCCTGACTGTCCCAGTTCTTCCCGTTGTGTCTCAGTTCTACGTTCTGCATATAATAATGATTTTGATATGATAAGAAAGTCTTTAAAATCATTGGGGAATTTATATCATTGCTACTTTACTTCTTAGAGTGGAAATGTTCATGAATCACAATATAAAATAATTTATGAATCGCTTACAATATGCAATATTTCCCTAGACTGGGGACAGCCCCTTTTTGCAAAAACTACACTAATGATACAACAGAGTAACTCGTGCATATAACAGGTAATCTATTAACTGAATGCACATTAATTGTGACAATTGCTTTTCTGGCATTGGGAGAGACTGGTTTCCTATAGTATTATTTGCACGGAATTTCCTACTTTTTTCTTTGCTTTTCAGAGGTTCCACTGGATGACCCCCTGGACGCTGATGATGATAACGAAGCTTGCAACGATAATGACATGTCTGTGCGGGATGATGGTAAGTGAATTTATGTCAATCCAGATGTAATTGAGAGTACTTCAATCATGGTCATTGGGGCCCTTCTTATGAGAATTGAGACATTGCTTTTTCTGTTTAATACATGTATATACCTCACCCAATATATCCGGATTACCCCAGGATAGTCCTACTTCAACATAGTCTTTGTTTTTGTGGGGGGTTTTAACGCCTAACAGGTCAGAATAATTATGTTGCCTTAAAAAAGGGGGGAAATGTCTTTAGTCTGTCAAATTGAATTACCTGAAATTATCCAATAACCTGTACAATAAGTAAATACATACAAATGAAAGATAATTCAAGCTTTTCAAAGTAATCAATATTCTTCTGCTACTAATATTTGACTTAAATTCATTGAAAAAGAGCATCTGTTTAGGTGAATTTAATAGCGGGATAATTGTAAAATTATGCTTCGATGGGTATTTCTTCCCCCCCCCCCCCCCCCCCCCCAACATTTAGTTTGATGTCAGTTTTACTTTTGCTGAAATAGCCACCATTTTCCCAAATATAAGATGACTTATCCCAAGACAGTTGAATGGAACTTTTGCTTTGTGAACATTATGCACTTTACATTGTTGTCATTTATCTTTATCATGACAGGTACTTCAGCACGTGCATCAGTGGAGGAAGATCCCCAGAACCAAGATGGAGCTGAGACAAGTCTCGCTTCCAAGAAGGAAGGTCCTGGGAAACAAACAGGTAGGAGAAAGCTTTCCAAGAAGAAACCCTGGACTAGAGCAGAAAAGATGGCAGTATCCAAGAGACTGAATACATTCTTCCTCAAACGGAAGATTCCTGGGAAAGCAGACTGTCAGAAATGCATCTCACAAGAGCCAGTTTTGCAAGGAAGGAAATGGACACTGGTTAAGAATTTTGTGAGAAATCAAATAGAGAAGTCAGACCGGCTTGCCTTCCTGTGAAAATTTACTCGACTGCCATTATCTTTTATTATTTTGTAATTTGTTTATTTGTTTTCATTTTCATTTGAAAGTGTATCACCAGTAATACTTGTGCATGTGTATTACTGTCTGGCAAGATACCACAAATTGATCAGTGTTTCAAAATGGACTTAAAACTGGTCGCAAAAGGAGATTCCATTACATACTAATGCTAAACAAAATTCTCTACCATGAAACATAATGTGATGATGGTTTGGCCATTCTCCAGTATTTCCCAGCGTGTTTTTTCATGGAAACTTGGTCCTTTCTGTGAACTTTAGCGATGACTTATCAAAGATATAGTGTGCCATCGTGTAGTCTTGTCTTCTGCAACCCATTCTTCTATGAAAGAGGTTTGGTGCTCATCATCAGTAGATAAATGTATCTCAACATGTTTCCGGCACTCTATTTGCATCTTCTGTAGAGTGAATGCAGATATACTTTGCCATCAGAAGCCCCCTTTGTGATGCATGCTGTCAATTCAAGCATGGGTTGGGCTGTCATGAGGAATCTGTGAAAAGAAGGCTCATATAAGAGCACCTGCTTCTGGTTGCAGTAAACACTCTGAATTGGTTCTAGATCTCATCCTTGGAGATGCCATTGTAGCTCTAAATTAGGGCCTTAAAGGTAATACATAGTTTTGGCACAGGGCAAAGGTTTTGTCAAAATATGTTTTATTCAAATCATTTATATCATAGAATTAAATCCAGATGATTGCAGTGGCCTGATAAAAGGGAATTATGTAGTCTCGTGAAACAAAATGCCCTCTACAGTTGTAAAAGTTTTTTTCTCTGTAAAAAACAATGAAAATAATTATTTCTGCCAGAAAACAGTAAAGTAAAATTTTGACGGATGTCGAGCACACACTGGCAATTTCCATAGTCGTAGGGCCAATATAAAACATGTTGGGAGTTCTGATTCTTTTTTTCATCTTATTCAGTGAACTATAAAAATTTCACTTTTTTTGCTGCATATTATGCCATCATAATACCTAATCGCTCACGTTGCATGGTTACGTTACAGATTATCAACATTCTTTTCTTTTTTTTATGAATCGTTACCATACTTTATATGCTCATTTGTTATGAGCAGTGTAGAAATAGTGATATGATTGAACTTTAGTTGAGTTCAAACTGATATCCTGTGTAGGTGGGGCATGCAAATTTGTATTTGTGTATATATTATGTACAATGTGTGTTTGAGGTTGAAAGTTAAGGTTCAATGACCTTTTGATATGTTGAAGTTATTTATGTGAGGGGGATTTTTCATTTTTCAATTTGGTGTTTTTCGGAGCCTCAATAATGAGAACCAAGTGTGGTCAAAGGTATAGAGGCAAAAGTCAAGGACAAAGGCCACTCATTTGGTGTATAATTGTTTATTCCAAGTGTGACCCTGGTGATGCTGTTGTATAAATGCAAGACTTACTGAATATTTGGGTTGTGTTGGTTTAATGAGAGAGGAACAGGCTGGATTCAGGGGAGGCTATAGTACCCCTTGATCATATTTAATTTGGGACGACCTTTAATTTGAATGTTTTTTTTAATAAAGATATATCTAAACAGGTCAATCAAGCAAGTAGGGCCTCATATTATTTGATTTGTAAGGCTAGGAATTATGTTCGCCTTTGGATATTTAATGCGAGCTATTTGATTAGCTTGTAGTACCAATCTTATTATATGGTTGCGAGGTATGGGGTTTTTCAGAAACTTGATTGTATTGAAATGTTTCATACAATTTGTGCTTAAAGTTACCTGTGGGACTGCTAATTGTATGGTTTATGGTGAACTTGGCAGGTCTGATTTAAGACGTACTGTTTGAGATGCGTATGGTTGGTTACTGGGCTATAGATTCAGGGGACTAGGTAAAAATGATATTACATTGTAAGTTGTTGAGTAAGTTGTATGACAAGGGTGGTTTTGATTTAGGTGGATTACAAACATTAACCATATTTTGGATAGGTGTGGAATGTCAAATGTTTGGACTGCTGATGTTCCATCGAATATTAATTGGGTTAAATTGTATTTAACTCTTAGGCTAGATGATATGCATATAAAGCATATTTGCGCATTTAGAACACATGATCTGACTTACAATTAATTGGAAATTACAATTGATTATATATATCTCTTTCTGCAACGGGGCACCAGTCTGATAATGGCAACATGGGAAGAGTACCTATACAGAGTGAATTTAAAAAGAGGAAACCCAGATTCAACCCTAAATTTCTCAAGAACTGGAAAGAAATACTAGAAATATTACATCACCATATGATAGCTCATTTATTCTGCTTTCATATGGTAGGCTGGTCACCTACAGTTGGTCACGGAGGACTGACTACCAGTCATTTTCCAAAATTATGTCAGAGTTGCTCCTGGCCAAGTTTTAAAGGAAACTTGCCCGATGTTGGTCAACATGGTAAGAAGCATGGCATACAGGTATTGCATAATAAATGATGAAAAAAATAATAATAAGGAGCCTGAATAAATAGCTGTTTGATTGGTCATATGAATTATGAATAGTTGTTTTCCATGTCAAATGAGATAATGCATTCATAAATTATTTAACCATTGGTCAATTGATGCAGTAAGGATAGGGTAGTAGGTGTGTTTTGTGGATTCACTCATTTGTATGTCGAAACCAATGAGCGCTTTTTTTAAATAGCTGGTGATTAATCATCCATGATCAACTGTAGGTGACCAGCCTACCATATGAAAGCGGGATAAATGAGCTATCCGTTGGTGATGTCGGATTTCAAGTAATTTCCCCCATTCCTGAGAAAATTGGGGTTGAATCTCGGTTTTCTTTTTTTTTTGTACTCGCACTGTAGACAACCTTTTCTGCATTATTTATGGTTATGGTAATATTGGAATATAGAATCACTTCAGTTTTAAATGAACACATAATTTATAGTGTCTTGATGAAGTTAGATTCTTCGAACTTTTTTTTTTAAATTGGGGACATTGAAGTTTTTGTACACAAAAACATTTGGATAATTCAGGATGAATAGAACTGGCTAGTTTTTACTCCCGACTTGGTATCAAAACACATTAGCTTAAATGCGACCTATTTAGTAATTGAAATATTTGGTCAAAATGGTATGGATTGATAAGCCTTTTCATAACATCATACTTCTGTCTTTCTTGTTCACTTTTGATTCTCCATATTTGTCATACATGTGTCATGGCCCAGATGTGTATTGTGTCATTTGAAGCAACTGTTATTGTTGAGCATTACTGAACTCTATTCATGTTTTACTTTAGTCTTTTGTGGGCAATACAAACCTTTTTATCATAAATTGATTTTTGCATTATGTTTGTTTTTATTAAACTTCCATAAGTTCTTTAACTTGCAGGCATGTATTCTGTCATTGTATGAAGTATTGACAAGAAAGGCAGAACAAATATTATAATGAAAAACACAGAAGCTTTGCATTTTTTGGTGAATAAGTAGTTGAATGGCAATCGGTGTCAACTTTTCAGTAGTATTTGTGATTATCATTTAATCATACAATTAAAATTGTTTCAAATTATATCATAATAGTATAACTATGCGAAATGTTGGCTATAACACAAAGCCTAGATTTGGACTTCTCATAAATATTAATATCATGAAATCAGTAATTACTAATAGGCCTACCATGATTTGACACAACATTTGCATTTGAATATACACTGGGTAAACCATAGGTGAACTGAACTAAAACTTGTTGAATTATTAATGATCAGAAGACTGTATTTTTGTTTATATAACTCCCTCTGAAATATTAGGGAAGGAGCAGTACACTTTGAATTTGCAAACCATTATGCCGCACTAAGGATGCGACTAATACAATTCATTGGGCTTCCAATATTTGCTTCATACATGACAGGAAAAATGTAAGTTGTAACATCAAGTAGAGGCCTAAACAATGAAATCCAAATACTGCTGCAATCACAGTATTCCAAAATTTCATCACAAAAAAAACATTCTTTTCCTATTTGCTATTTTGTTCTCAAAGAGGCTGAATAATCAGGTAAACTCTCGGTCCAAATGCTAGAGATGTAATGATTGATTTTTTCCTAATTTCTTGTACAGCTAGAGGACATCGCTTAAATGAATATGAGCTTGTTATTATGCAATATCTCCCCAGACTGGGAACAGTCTCCTATTGCAAAAAATACACTAATGTCAATGATACAACAGAGTAACTAGTGTATTGTGATCACCATCTCTGCATATATCATACTGGGGACGGTATGATACAGGAAAACAGTATGCGTGATGAAAACGGCTTGTAGCTTTCTGATTAATTTCATGCCATTATTATAGCATATCTTGTTAGGGTTGAGTACACATGGGTCAAGTAAGAAGGCTAGGTCACAACCCACTTGTTTCAAAATTCGAAACTTTATTCAAAACTTTTTTTAGACTCAACTGCACATGGCAGTAGGTCCATATAACATAGTTTACATAACATAAATATATGAGAAAGAGTATAAAAAACATTAGTATAATACAAATTTAAAAAATCTTATGCAAATATAACAAGCTAAACTGTACTATGTATCACTACAGTCTAAACTATAACAAACACTATAATCTAACTTATAACTGTAAGATTAACATAGTTATAACAATCTACAGTTTAACTTTAGCTAATTAAGGTTAAAGTACTTATAACTATGAAATGCATAACAATATATGATAATTATCATCTCAGCTCGACTAATCAAAGTAATAAACTAATATTAACTATAATAACAAACAACAAGAACAGACTATACTGCACACAAGTCCATGGTACAAACACAAAGTTATCAATTCCCATGTGCCAGCAGGCTACCAAGCCAAAATTTACAAAGATTACTGCAAGAGATACTAGATCAATAGTAGTACTTGATACTAAGCCAAATTTGTAAATCCCAAACCAGACCATATCTGACTTTAATTATGTCTATCACCAAATTTAAAATTACTTCTACTACTACTCCTACTAATGACAATAATACAAATAATGATAATGATACCAGTGTTCCCCTTCACAATAAGGCTATGCATATCTAATTAAGGACGAGTCCCCATTTAGATGGTTATATGTATATTGTGTCCCCGTTTAGGAGGATTTGTGTGACAAATATCAAAACGTCCCCATTTAGATACCGTTGGCAAAGGGTCCCCGTTCTGCACGGATTACAAGCATGTGTGTGTGTGTGTGTGTGTGTGTGTGGGTGGGTGGGGTGTGGTGGGGTGGGACAGGGAATGCCATGATTTCACCTGAATGTCATAATTGTGTATCTGACAAAAAGTAAATGATTTTCCTTCCTATTCCTATGCACAAAACGGTGACATTTGTTAAAACAAAATTTCCTATGAAATCGAAGAATAAAAACATAATTAATCCAATGCGACTTGAACCTACGGCTTTACATACCACCATGCCTAGAATGATTTGCACCAACCGCCGACCCAAGAGCTACTTCTGCCTGCTTGGTGGGTTTTTTTACCTCTTCTCAATTTTACATGATTATGCTATCATGAATATTCATTAAGACCTGCTCGATGATCGTTGACAAAGGGCTAGATACATATTCATTATAATAGATCCTTGTGGACGGGGCTGGGGCTGTTGATAATATCTGCTAATACTGTGAGAAAGTAGCGCCTCTAGTCAAACTTTTACGGTATCAGTTAACAGGCCTTTATATTAAAAGGAAACCAAAATTATTGAATTTTATATAAGCTACTACATTAGCGACACCAAGAATACATTTTGTTTGACGTATTAACCTTCAGCAGATGTCGAATTATATATGATTGTATAGTGTATACTACTTTACATTAACCCATTTTTGCCAATTTTCGTATTTTCACTGAAATTGGTAATGGACATTTATTGTACTCAAGTGTGTAGGAATAACGGCACAATATTGCTAGAGTAATATTAAACCGAACACAATAAGTAACTACCCCCCTAAACAACTGCTCATAATTTCATAACCAAACATAATTGTGCAATGTCATCTTTCCACAATGTTTCTACAATGGTTATGTACAGTTTGTGTGAAAATCAGTTACAATCATCATTTCATGGCTGAATGAGCACAGATTGAAGACTAAATGACCCAATTCTAAATTCGCTAGACCTTGCGCATACCTGTAGGCTACATTGTTGTGAAACAGCACATGTGACTTAATGCATTGATTATGGTTGATTAAAGAATGCTGTTTGATATTACATTCATTTTGATTTTTGTCATGGCACATGTGGTTTAATGCGTTGAATGCTATTGTAAAGCAGTGTAATTTGTATTTTCTCAATACTCAATGAACTGCAATATTGATGTTACTTTTGCGAATTTTGAAATTTGACAATTTTCTCTTTAATATGTCCTTACTCAACCATTGATTAATGGTTACCTCTAATGTTTACACATTGTTTTTCTAACTATCATAGAGATATGTTGGCGAGACGAAATTGAAATGATTCTTGGTTTAGAAATTATAAGCAGTTGTTTATGGGGGTAGTTACTTTCTGTGTTCGGTTCAGATTTGTCTCTGTTTATGTTGGTGCCCAGGTTAACGATGGTCTAAAAAGCAAGTTATCTGGATAGAGTAATTCCAACTTGACCTTGCTTAAGGATTCTGATTGCCTCAGATTCCGAACACTTCTGACAGTTCCTAGGGTTTCCTGGTAACTGCCATTGAAATCGATTGAAGATATTTTTCGGGCTTTGAGTTTTATTAGGACCAAAGAGAGTCTTCCCTTAAGAATGAAATGTTGTTAGAGTTGGCAAAGGTTCGCAGTGCAACAACACGCATTAATATGTTCAATCACTTCTTCAGTATACGAAACTTTAGAGGGTATTGGAATAAGTAAAGCCATTGTCCGGACATGTCTATTCAATTTAAATGGGACATTTCCCCACCTTCAATTTACTTTTTATTATGTTCTCTACACATTAAAACATAATTTCATGCATATGTCCAACGTTTTCCCTTTGAACAAAGGAGAGGCATCATTCAAAGTCACTCGCTGTATAGGCTTATCCCATTCATCGCGTACAGCATGGAGGCTGCCATTATATTTTTTGAAACCCGGATTTTGACTTGTTTGCGCTAAAATGTTACGTCACACCCGAACAAACAAGCTCAGCCTCTTTTAGTTAGCTCTCGCAGCTTGCATGGTTTGTTAACAACAAAAGGCAAAACGTGAGCCAAGAAAAAGATTTGTTCGGGTTTGACGTTACATTCTAGAGCGAACAATTCCAAATCTGAGTTTCATAAACGTCAATGGCAGCTTCCATGCTGTACGCGATGAATGGGATTATATTAGCCTGTACAGCGAGTGACCTTGAACGATGCTCCTTCCTTGCCCAGAGGGCCAATGTTTGACTTATTTGCATGCAATTCTGTTTTAATGTGTATAGAACTTAATCAAAAGTAGATGATGGGGAAACTGTCCCTTTAAATTGTTCAAACATCCATACGTACTCACGCTACAACTATGTATACGCACACACACACACACACACACACACACACACAAACACACACACACACACACACACACACACACACACACACACACACACACACACACACACACACACACACCCACACACACATACATACATACACATGCTTTGAATTTGATTTCTCTTTTATATTATATATTCTGATTTTGAGCGCAAAATATTGCACATAATATTCGCAATTGACTTCGGCGCAAAAGTAGTGCAATAATTCATCGTGATTTCCAGCGCAAAAGTATTTCAAAAATTCGCAATTGATTTTGAGTGCAAATATTTAATCTGATTTCGAGCGCTTATCTATGGCAAAAATTCCTTTCGGAAGAAATGTTGCCAGCTTGCAGTGCATTAATTGTATCGATGATTGTCTCCGATATACAATATCTATTTTGTACTGTTTGAACATATTTCTATTTTTACAATTTATCAATGCTAAAATAAAGATTTAGGACGTGATTTTTCCTAGTTACAAACACTTTAAAACAACCCATACAAAAACGCGTCGTTTAAAATCGTACAACGGTAACATATCAATAAGTCATTTCATTATGTTGTCAATTACCGTTGCACGAAACTGTTGTTTAGATTGTCCCGTAGGCAATATTATTTCCGTGTTATTCAGTATAATTAATCTAAAAATGTATTAAGAAATAATAATGTTAGATGTGAGCTTTTTTTTCCAGCAAAAAGACTTCTAACAAAACTAATAAAATGCGCATTGTAAAAACCTCAATTCACGGCAAACATATCACGAGTTCATGCAACGTGCACGAACGTCATGAGCACGGAAGTAATCCGTCGGCATGAGTTGATATGTTGCAAGTTTCCAGTGCGTGAACTTGTCTTGAAGATCGTCCCCGTAGACAATATTTCTTTGTTATTTTTAGAACATATTTCTATTTGAAATTGACCAATGCTACAATACAAATTTAGGACGTGATTATTCCCAGCAAAACTATACTTTGAAAAGGCCGTACAAAATGCGTCTTGCAAACACGTAAAATGGTAAATTGGCAACCTATCACAAAATCATTTCGTGGCATGTTGCCAATTTATGTTGTTTTGTCAGAATGTTTGCAAGTCCTTTAACTGGTAATAATTAGGTCCCATATTTTTACTTTGGCATAAGTACATTTATAAATGATCAAATAGCACCAAAACAACATTTCCTACAGGGACAATCCTCAAAACAAGTTCATGCACTGCAAACTGGCAACATTATCAAAAAATTCGTTCTTGCGATACACTTGCTCTAGAAACCAGAATTAATTTCTGCACAACTTTTTTGTTAGAAATCAATTGTAAATTGTGCAATACTTGAGCGCTCGAAATCAACTGTGAATTTTAGCGCTATTTTTGAGCTCGAACTCAATTGCGAATTTTTGCAATACTTTTGCGTTCGATATCAAAATTAATGTGTGCATAAGTTTTGCGTTTGATATAAAACTGAAATTTGGTGAAAGTGTCACTGTTTAATGCTCGAAATAATTAATGATATCAATTCTTATTATCACATATCGAATGCTTAATAGGAATTGAATTCTTTATATCAAGAAATGTATTATTGATATCAAGAAATTAATAATTGATATCAAGAAATTAATTATTGATATCAAGAAATTAATTCAAGATGTCAACAAATGAATTCTTGATATCGATTCTTGATATAAAAACATAATTTCTTGATATAAAATTTTTTATTGTTGTTAACAAATGGCAATTCTTGAAATCAAGAATTGAATTATTGATACCAAGAATTGAATTTTTGATATCTAGAATTAAATTAGTGATTATCAGGAACTGAATACGTGATAACAAGAAGTTGATGGTTGATATCAAGAATGCCGATTTGTGATATTACGAAATGTGACTAAATGTTCAATAGGCTTGTCATATGCGCGATTTAAATGATCGAAATGAGACCAGTATGCTGGAGATGAATTTGAAGAAAAAAATAAGCGCCGATCGCTTACATTGTAATGACGCAAGTGTGAAATTGGTTGCCCTGTTAATTGATATGAATGACTAGAAATCTCATTTGAATGACGACATGTCGATTCAAGCGCGGAGTAGACGAAGTTGAATGCTGCTGATAGGAGATTACATGAAAAAATATCAAAATTGTCCGGGGAAACCTATACTTTTGTATAATTTCGAACATATGCATATTTATACAAATTAGGGACAGCCATCGTAATTGAAATAGATGCCAGAAATGGATTCCTTGCTCCAAAGTGCCCTGGATTAAATGTTTAATAACCTTTCCTAAAATAGAATAAACCTTTAACCCCATTTATAAAAAAAAAATATGCAAATTAGCTCATTATCTGCTAATAAAATAGATTGCATAAGGGTTATACTTTTACAATACCTTGTATATTATCATTTACACCCGAATAATATTAAAAAGCAGCATCAAACAAAGGCAACAATGGCTGCCAAATGTTATTTAAGCAGTTATCACATCACACAACATGATTTTGTGATTGGTGTCGAGCAAATACAGGAAATCAAAATTACTTGCGGACTACAAGAGCGCAAAACCTCACCTGACACAGTCTTGTTGATTTTTGTGTAATAATTTGATATTTATATCATTACACAGTTCGCCTACAAGATGGGGAGAGTTCCAATGAGGGTCGAGTAGAGATATATTACAACGGAACTTGGGGAACTGTCTGCTATTCTTGGTGGAACTGGAAAATTCAGGATGCGAACGTTGTCTGCAGAAGTCTTGGTTTCCCAGCTGCCGAGGCTGCATTGAGTAGCGCAGCATTTGGCCCAGGCACAGGAGACATTCTACTGGATGTTGTTCGATGTACCGGGACTGAGTCAAGCATCTTTAATTGTGTACACAGTCGTCAAGGAAACCATAACTGCGATCATCAAGATGATGCAGGTGTTCGCTGTAGACGGGGTAAGTTCTATGAAATACAAACAAAAGCCTCCTGATGTCTCCTCAGCAATCCCAGTATGAACTCATAGAGGAATCCGTGATTGACAGAGATACATGCAGGTTTTCCCAAAGCCAACTGTTTTGTCATTATCTCTTGACATGAATGTGTCAGTATAACTGAGATGACTAAGGACTTATTTCTGTGAAACATACAATCCTAATGGTACTGTATTACTTTTTAGATGAATGGGAGTGTACATGATGGATCAAACAATATTGTTGTCCTTGTTCTGTTTTGCCTTATTTTTGCACTATTATTTTGTAAAACAATATAGGCCTAATGCGTTGTGAGTTGATTAAAATGACCGATTTTAGCAAATGCATAATTCATCGTAAATTTGGTCTGCCATGTTTGTAGGTACCTTTTATGTATGTTGCCTATCGGACATTTGTTCTGTCATGTTTATAGGAACCCTTTACTGGATACCATTCTTTCTATCGGACATGTTTGTCATGTCTATCATATGTACCTTTTCTGTTTTTCGTTCTGTCGGAAATTTGGTATGTCATGTTTAAAGGAGGGGGGAAATCCCGGCTTTGATTCAGGTTTATAGCTTTAAATATGTGCCTTTATTGATATACCACACCCTTTTTTTCAAAGAAATCCTTAAGTTGGGAAAAAAAGGTAAATTTCATGCAACTTCTTTGCTATATTTCGCATCGGCGTTCCACGCGGAGGAATGTGCATTGTTTACATGCAGAGCCTATGACTTGCTTGTAAAACAAACTCGTTTTTGCTTGTAAATTTAGGTTTTACTGAAAATGCTTAAGAATTGCTAAGAAATGAATTGTAGCAGGATGCAGCTACACATCTGAGTGTTTATCGTCCATGATATAAACCTGAACAAATATTTGCAAATATTGAAACAAATGGAAATAATATCTCTGTGTCAACGTGAGTATTGCACTCAGCGTGTACGTCTATGACCGAGCTAAACTGCGATTGCCTGCAGGTGACGTCACAAAGATGACGTAATTTTTTGTTCGCCCGGGACTCAGTTTTTTTACGGGGGTTCCGAAAGTGAATTTACAAGTTGATTTTTTTTTATTTTACCGGGTTTTCCCACGAGGAAAATATGTTTGTATTAGTAATCTTCATGAAAATCTACCTTAGATACAGTAAAACCCAATTTTGAGGCAGTTTTCTTGTCACCATACCTTTAAAGGTTCCTTTTTTGGTATCGAACCTTCGGTATATTACCCAGTACACTTCCATTTGATCAATTTCACCACAATGTTAACTTTAAATATTCACCACTCTCAAAGGGCATGTTACTTTAAATAATTCTGTCTTCATGTTTATTCTTTATATCACCTTAACAGATGTATAAGAATGCATATTAAAGAGATAGATGAGTTTTGGCATAGAGGACGCTACAAGAATTTGTTTGTAAGGTCATGAATACTGAGTTTCAAATTTGAAAGAGGAAACAGTTTTAATGACGTAATGAACTTTATTTGAACAAAATCGGTTCAGAGACGACCGAAATATTCAAAATAATACAAATAATACAAATAATTATAATAATAATAATAATAATAATAATAATAATAATAATAATAATAATAATACAATTTATTATACAGGGTAGCCCCCCAAAAAACGGAACGGGGCACTTCCCAAAATAACGTACCAAAATGTTCATGTCCATCGGATAGGGTGTATTTTCCAATGAAAAACGATACAAAGAACATTCATTTTGGTCGTGTAGTTTTTGTTTTGGGACGCTGTGAGTGAGACCATGTCAGGTGCCCATTTCTGTCAATTTCTACCTAGTCAATGCCAGTTAAATCGCACTCCCTGCCCGTAATACCATTGAGCGACCATGCCCATTCTCTCGGCACACGGCTGAGTGCACACTTACAATTGGCGCGCGATACTCAATGCTATGGAAGGCGCTACGTGCAATTTATCAAGCACTGGCTCGATACAAACTGACAAAAAAGAGAACCTGACATGGTGTCACTCACAGCGCCCTATTAAAAACAAAAACTACACGACCAACTTGACTGTTCTTGGTATCGTTGTTCATTTGAAAAGACACCCTATTCGAGAGAAATAATACATTTGTTACCATATTTTGGGAAGTGGCCCGTTCCGTTTTTTGGGGCCACCCTGTATAGCGCTAAAAGCATAAATGTTTCATAGCGCTTTCCACTATTATTACCTCGGTCATAATATACAATGCCAACCAGCACACTCCCTGGGGAGCATTCCTCCTTCCAAGCGACTTATGGGCATCGAGAAGGTCGTACACATGAAGGCTTTTACCTCATACCGGTCTCCGTTTATACACCTAGGTTGAGAGCAGTAAATGTGGATAAATTGACAAACGCGGTTGGCAGGGTTCAAACTCGAGATCTCTCGATTGGAAAGCGCGCGCTCTACCAATCTTGTCGCACCACATTTATATCCATAAACATAACCATTTTAAAATGTTGTGGGACTTCACGATAATTAAATAATTTTGAACCAGCCGTAAAAAAGCCTACACTTTTTATAAACTTACAAAAGATGCTTTTCAAAGTTATTGACGATCTCTCTATTTAATCAATATTTTTAACAAAACTTCACATGTATAATTTGGTGTATTTTAGATGGTTAAAACCAATGCGCTTTAAGAAAGCACCCTTTTATGTTTTAACGGCTCTTTTTTAATGATTTACTAAGTCGTTTGTAATTTTTATACATTTCGTTCATGATGGAGTTATTACTATAGAGTGGTGAAGTGTGATGTCATAAATGAGTCATCAATATTCTGTTAAGAATTTTCAAACTTGGACTTCATTTTCAGAAAGAGCATAACAAATACTGTCCAAATACTAAAAATCAAAGGAATAGGTTACATATTCGCTGAGATATGCCCATCCGAATGATTTTTTTTTGTCAATGGGCTATCAGTGTTATAGTGCACTGTTTCCTAAATTTAGGAACCAGTGCACTATAACACTGATTGCTCATTGAAGTAAAATTAATTCGGATGGGCATATCTCAGCCAATACGTAACCTATTTCTTTGATTTTTGGTATTTGGACATTATTTTTTGTGCTATTTCTGAAAATGAAGTCCAAATTTGAAAATTCTAAAAAAGTGTTTTTATGACGTCATGACTTCTGTACCAAAACTGAACTGTCACTTTAACACAGGTTATAAATACTATTTTCCAAATCGGTAATTTTTAGGCTAACATTATGCTATTTGAACATTTTGAAACCAAACAAAAAATTCGCCATTTTATCGGCTTGATATTTCATTCCGTACTTGAAAGAATTTACAATTCAGCGAAACCAATCAATTCTGCATGATGTTATCAAAACCATTTCCTTCCACTTGCGAGGTCAAGCCGTAAATACAAATTTGTCCGGTACCGACTTTATTAACATAAACATGAAACTAGTTGGCACAATGCCCAAGAGTTGGGAAGCATATGGTATGATTTTTGTTAAGTCGTTCTATGTATGAGGACAATCAAATATATACCTCAAAATTGATATCCTTGATTTATTGAAAACAGAAATGATCTCCACCAATGTGTTGCTTTTTCAAAATAACTCACAGTATAATGTACTCATTTCGATATTGTTCGTGTTTACATACTTAATAAACCAATATAAGATATGTCTCATTAAAAATATTAATGTCTTTTTAACTTGTCGACAGTTCGTCTTGAAGGTCGAAGTGGTTTTGATGAGGGACGTGTTGAGATCTTTGACAACGGAACTTGGGGAACTGTATGTGATGATAGCTGGGATATCCAGGATGCGAACGTTGTCTGCAAAAGTCTTGGTTTTATGACTGCCGAGGCCGCACTGAGTAGCGCAGCATTTGGCCAAGGCACAGGAGACATTCTACTTGGTGATGTTCGCTGTACTGGGAAAGAATCATCAATCTTTGATTGTGTACATGCTGGGCTTAGAGTCCATAACTGCAATCACAGTCAAGATGTTGGTGTCAGATGTTTGTACTCAGGTAGATTGAAAACTAATATTTGTTCAATTACATGGTGCGAAGTCGTAGTGCTTGGTGTAGAATTTAATAATTATATTAATACAATATAAAATTTTAATTTCCAGATTTCAATATACATATTTATTCTATAGTGCGCTTACTGAGCTGTCTTCATACTATTTTGTTGTTTGTTAATTTGTGTTCACTACGCAAGAAAGCTAGGACGGAGCGCGTACACAATTATGCCTCACACCTTTCAAAACTTGAAGTATCTATTGTCTATAGTGTCAGTTAAAAGTTTCCAATCATGGAAATGTGACAGATTCCTGAAAGATCGAACCAATAAGATTTGTGTCAAGATTTGGAAATTAATACTTTTATTTTATTTCTGTAATGCATTAATTACATAGTGCGTCTAGCTGGTGGTACAGGAAGCTACGAAGGTCGAGTAGACGTGTTCTACAACGGAGCCTGGGGGACTGTCTGTGGTGGTCGTAACTGGGATATCCAGGATGCGAACGTTGTCTGCAAATATCTTGGTTTCCCAGCTGCTGAGGCCGCACTGTGTCATAGTAGTTATTATGCAACATTTAGCCAAGGCACAGGAGAAATTCTACTGGATGATGTTCAATGCAATGGGACAGAGTCAAGCATCTTTGATTGTGCTCACAGGGGTATTGGAGTCTCTAGCTGCAGTAGTCACTATCATGATGCTGGTGTCCGATGTTTACATTTAGGTAAAATAAAATAAGAAAATAATACAATGGTAACATCAGTTTAAGGGTCGTATACAGAATGCATTTCCCGTATGCAATTAGAAGGATTCCTGAATACGAAATGAAACTGAACTGCATGTATTCAAATGGATTGCATGCACTGTTGCCCATAAGGTTGGAATATTTTTGTTTAGATCAAACTTCATTCCTTGTCCTGTTTTTTGCGCCCAATGAATAATTTTAGACTAAGTATAATAATTATAAAATTTGTCCAGACTCCTCTAACATGGTCACCTAGCAAGACAAACTACATGATGATAAAAGGTTGCAGCCATGGCCTGCTCCTTACCCTGATACGAGCCCTTTTAACAAGCCTTGGATGTCCTATAGACCGAGCCATCAATGTCAAAGGCAGCTTTATCCATACTCAACCAGATTGAGTTCGAGCTCTGACCAAATAGTGGGACGAGCAGTCGTTTGACAGCGTCAAAAAGCTCGATGACAGCATCCTGCGACATCTTAAGCACTGACCCGTATCAGTGGTGGCCCAATCAGGGGTCAGGGGTCATATTCGATATAAGTGACTGACTGACTAAATTTTGAGCAAAACAAAAATCTGCTCCAACAATGCTGATATTGTACTGTCATTTCATTGTGATATGATTTTAAGAACTTGATAATATAAATCAAGTATTGCGGTCATATACACCACATATATGATAACTCATTCACAGTGATATATTTAACATCGTATTAAGTTGGACAAATATTCTAACTTTATGGGCATTCTAACATGTATAGGGTGATTTTAAAAAAATGTTCCACTTTAAAAATTGCCCATTGTTTCAAATTAATTATTGAAATGAAAATATGCCATATACTGTTGAAGGATTAATGTATCTGTTTATATATGAACCTTTTCTGATTGCTTTCTTCACCAATGACTGCCCATGTTTCAAAAGACGCTCTTGCGCAATACCACAATCATTCATGGATATAACGTCAAGAGGCCAGCATTGTTTGAGCCCCTTTCAAACTGTTGAAGTAACTTTATTCGGGAAAGTATCTCAGAACGTGACATCTCATCGGGCAGATATTGCCTCATGTTATGTTATAATTAATATTTATACCATTGTACAGTTCGCCTGCAAGACGGGGAGAGTATCAATGAGGGTCGAGTAGAGGTATATTACGACGGAGCTTGGGGAACTGTCTGCGATGACCTCTGGGATATCGAGGATGCGAACGTTGTGTGCAGAAGCCGTGGTTTCATGGGTGCCGAGGCCGTACTGAATAGCGCGGCATTTGGTCAAGGGACAGGAGACATTTTACTGGATGATGTTCGCTGTACCGGCACAGAGTTATCCATCTTTGATTGTGTACATGCTGGGCTTAGAGTCCATAACTGCAATCACAGTCAAGATGTTGGTGTCAGATGTATGTACTCAGGTAGAGTGAGAAATAATACTTCGTCAATTTCATGGTGCGAAGTCTTTGTGGATGGTTTCGAATCGAATATCAAAATACAATTTGAACTTATAGGATGCAATATATATGAATGCCAAGCCCGCTTAACTGCGCTGTCTTCAAACATTGTCTTCTTTTTTTTCTTTTCTTTTTTTACTACGCACGAAATAACTGGGCGCGTACACAAAATAAGTACTAAAATTATTAACGCCGTTTTAAAATAATTGTGTATAACTTCTTTGAACATTAGAAGTATCTAGTGTCCATCTCGTCAGTCAAATGGTTCCAAACACCTAGAGCAATACGGCTCTGCAAGCACTTACAGAAATTTTGAAGGATTCCCAAATAATCAAACCAATATCATTTGTGTCAATATTTGGAATATAAAACTATTTGTTCTCCTAAATTTAATACATTGATTAAACAGTTCGTCTAGAAGGTGGAACAGTGAACTATGAAGGTCGAGTAGAGGTGTTGTACAACGGGGCCTGGGGGACTGTCTGCGATAACTACTGGGGAATCGAAGATGCGAACGTTGTCTGCAGAAGCCTTGGTTTCCCAGCTGCCGAGGCCGCACTGAGTGGCGCAGCATTTGGCCGAGGCACAGGAAACGCTATACTGGATAATGTTAATTGCACCGGGACAGAGTCAGCCATCTTGGATTGTGTGCATGCTGGGCTTGGAGTCCATAACTGTTATGATTATCATGATGCAGGGGTCCGATGTGGAAATAATGGTAAATATATCGACTTTACATGATATCATTGATTAATCTTCGACTAAACGTTTCCTCCATCATCTGTTTTGAAATGCAAATCATAATATTATATGAATATGAATTGTTTCTGCTCAGCGGCGTAGCTATGGGGGACCTCAGGACACCTTTATATCCCCCACGCATATCTTGTCTAACTAACTAATCTATATTGTATATCTTTTTATTTGTACCTCTCATGAAAATGCGCCTGCTCGCTAGAAAAACATACTAGCTACTCCACTGCAGAAAACACTTTATAAGTCATTTGACTTGAAAGTCTCGTCGGTTATGATATATGAGTTACATCGGTTATATATTATTGCACCTCTTTGCTTTAATATTTCCTTCAAAGCCACTGTATTGGTATTTTTGTTTAGAGTTACCTAAATATATCTTAACAAGTCTTTGCACATAAGGCAAACGTAACATAGTCTGAAACTTATTGGTGTTAATTATAATTTGTCTTATTCAAACATAAAGGAAACTGACCAAAACTATATTGAATAAATGTAAATGGGTAAAACAAAATAGGCTTGTTTTGTTTTGTTTGTGTGTTTATTTCCGCAATCACAACAATAAATACAACAATGAAGTGCAACAGGGGATTTACCAAATTCAGCATGCAGAATTTTAAAAAAGACCAAAACCGCTTTTCTTCCTTGGGGTCCAACTGGAGATCGATCCCAAGACTTCCAGATTGCTGGACCGGTGCACTACCGTCGATCCACAAAGACCCCTAAATATCAGATGTTTCAATAAAGCCTTTTCTTTTCAGTTCGCCTTCAAGGTGGAAATGAAAGCAATGAAGGTCGAGTAGAAGTATTATTCAACGGAACTTGGGGAACTGTCTGTGATGATAGCTGGGATATCCGGGATGCGAACGTTGTCTGCAGAAGTCTTGGTTTCCCAGCTGCCGAGGCTGCACTGGTACAAGCAACATTTGGAAAAGGAACAGGGGATATTCTTCTTGATAACATTGCTTGTACAGGGACCGAGTCCGACATATTTCACTGTCATCACAATGGTATAGGGAACCATAACTGCATTCATCAGGATGATGCAAGCGTTCGCTGTACACGGGGTACGTTTTAACTGGGTAATGAGTATTAAGATTTCCCGGGTTCCCATTGCAAATGGTTAATTTGATTGCAAAAAACGCAGCCTTTTGCCTTTGTAATCGCACATAAACTAATTCTCAATTTATTTAAATACAAAGACAAAGTTGTGAACATGTTATCTAATTTTGTAACGGGGTAGGGAATATTATTTTATATCTGTCATTTCATTTTTTTTTTTTTTTTTTCAACCAAATATCAAAATACATTAAATAATAGAAAATCAACAAATAGTTGAGGTGCCCCTTGAATGTAAAGCTTGTGAGCGGGGCACCTTAACAACATAATAAACTAATTTACTAAATACAATTTTACAAATAATTTCAAATTAAGCATGAGGCAAAACAACTAATATATCGCATACACACCATAATAGAGAAAACAGATTAGTGATTGAAATAACGGAGAAGGTGAAAGAAGGAGTAAAGAGGTCAAGGAGTAGAAAAGTGAAGTATAAGGAATAGGAATGGAACACAAAATCACGACAATATACAGGATAAGAATATAACAACAGAACTATGGACACTACTCACTACTCATATAATAATAATTTGTGATGAGTTAGCGAAAGAATAAAGTAAAAGAAATATTATTAGGTGATAATTTATTTGGTTTAATAAATGTATTATACCCAATTATATTTTGATATAGCCTGCCTTATTTCTGGCTCGTAGCAAGGATTTTTCAAGTGTGGTTAATTTGTGTAATAAGTGTTCCGAGACCGGGATCACTAGTTTAGTTGTGCAAAGAGGGGGGAGGGGGGGGGGGGGGGGGGGGTCTCGGGGCTCCGATTTTACCTGAGACCTAGACCAATGGTTGAGTCGTTTAGGCGAGGAAGGGCAGCTGCAAGCACACCCAACGCATCCCCCTGAATACCAGTGACGTAGCCCAAAGGGGTTAGGTGGGGTGAGGGTAAAATTTCGGACTTTACTTGATACAACAACATGAATAAAGTATACCAGACATAGACAATACCGATTCCCGTTGGAGCGAAGCAAGGGCGTCGATTTCTTCTCGCCATTGGGGGGGGGGGGGGGGGGGGGATGATTCGTCATTTTGACCATCTCTAGCGAGGGAGCGAAGCGACAACCCAGCAGCGTGCCCGGGTTTTTATGGCTGAGGGGAGAGGGGGGGGGGGGGGGGGGGTGGGGCCCCAAAGCTTTTGAATTCAGCTGTTTAGAAATTGGACGATTATTAAGTGCACATTGCAAGCATCATGTTATGAGCTGGGCTTTGTCCAATATGAACTTTGGTCTGATAGATACATATATTGCAAGCATTCTGATGGAACCCTGAATAGCATCAGTCATGGGATACCCACATTGGGAAGCTTATTGGGGGTCCAGGAGGCGGAGCCCCCGGAAGCTTTGGGATTTGTAATATCCAGATATAAAGATGTTGTCTATATGTTAATATAGAGCTTTTGAATTAAATGTTATATAGATTGGAAGATTATTAAGTGCACATTGCAAGCATCCTGTCATGATGAGGGCACTGTCCAAGTATTGATGAATTTTAGCCTGATAGATAAATACTGTCGATTGCAATCATTCTGATGGAACCCTGAATAGAATAAGTCAAGGATACCCACATTCGAAAGCTTATTGGGGGTCCAGGGACGAAGCCCTCGGAAGCTTTGGGATTTGTAATATCCAGATAATAGGATGTTGTCTATATGTAAATATCAGTTAACTATTAGTTAATTGGCTTTTGAATTAGCTGTTTAGATATTGAAGATTATTAAGTGCACATTGCAAGCATCCTGTTTTGATGAGGCACTGTCCAAGTATTGATGAATTTTAGCCTGAGAGATAAATACTGTCGATTGCAATCATCCTGATGGAACCCTGAATATAATAAGTCAAGGGATACCCACATTGGAAAGCTTATTGGGGGTCCAGGGGGCGAAGCCCTCGGAAGCTTTGGGGTTTGTAATATCCAGATATAAAGATGTTGTCTATATGTAAATATCAGTTAACTATTCTTTAGTTAATTGGCTTTTGAATTAGCTGTTTAGAGATTGGAAGATTATTAAGTGCACATTGCAAGCATCCTGTTATGATGAGGGCACTGTTCAAGTATTGATGAATTTTAGCCTGATAGATAAATACTGTCTATTACAATCATCCTGATGGACCCTGAATAAAATAAGTCAAGGGATACCCACATTGGAAAGGTTATTGGGGGTCCAGGGGGCGAAGCCCCCGGAAGCTATGGGATTTGTAATATCCAGAAATACAATTAACTATTGAATAGTTAGCTCAATTTAGTGAGCGAAGCGCAAACGCACAGTGGGCCAGGATCGCCTGAAAGTTTGCCAAGAGAGAAGTTCTGAATAAAACTTTTTAATGAGTACATGGCTGGTACTGGGTCAACTAAACTTAATGGGGTTCCAGGGGCGCAGCCCCGGAAGATTTTAGATTTGGGAAGTTTAGCATTATCAAAAAGTGGTTTAAAGAAGACTATAGTAACAACTTCCATTCATGAGAGGGGGCAATGCTCCTTAATTTTAATGTTATTATATATTTTTGAACCCAAAATATTGGGGGGGGGGGGGTGATAATACGGGCCATCCCCCACCTGAAATATTGGGGGGGGGGGGGCGGTATATCCCCCATCACCCCCCCCCCCCCCCCTGATGGACGCCCCTGGAGCGAAGCAACCGAGAAGAGAGAGGGTGTTGTGGGAGTGTCCGCCCTTGTTCGGTGAAATCTGGTGCATACCTGGGAAGGAAATTTGACTTGAAATGATATAGAATTTGAGTTATCATGTCTTAAGAAATATATATTTGTCTAATGACTGGTATGAAATAAGCCATGTTTGAATATATATTATATTTGTTTTGGGGACAACCGACCCCCCCCCCCCCCCCCCAAGCCCCCTTCACCACACACACACACACACACACACATACTTGTAGGAGTCTTCAAACGGGGATACAATTTATAACACCTTCAAACGGGGATATGCCCACTTTTGTCGGCTTTTTTGGCTTATCCCCGGTTTGCCGGTGTGTAAACATGGACATATGCCCAATGGGCTGGCCGGTTTACAAATACACACACACTCACATACACAAACAGTCCATACATACACACCATCGGTTACATAGATGTAAAATGGGCAAATAAGGGATATCCTTCAAAAATCATAATAACATACAGTACAGCCCTTAAGACGATCCCTAATAAAGTACTTTACAGGCTGTTCGGAAAACGGGGATATCCCCGGTTTCCGGCATATCCCCGTTTGCCGGTGTGTAAACCCGTGTGTATCCCCGTTTGCCGGTCCTTACAGGTTATTATGGCTGACAATGGCTAGTATGCTCCCCGGGAGTTGAGATCGTGCGCAAGATAATTGTGAGGGTTTGAACTGTTCCTGTAACGACCAGTGTAATAATACAAGCGCATATATATAGACGTGCATCTGCAATGTTGGGGAGATTGCCCGTCATTTTGAAATTAATTACCATCTCTATGCCGATGACATACAGTTATATATTTCTTTTGACCCCAGAACTTCAGGAGCTCTTGATAATGCCCTTTTAAAACTTCAAACATGTATTGAAAATATTAAGAAATGGATGGTAGTAAATAAGTTGAAATTGAATGATTCAAAGACTGAATTTTATGTTGCAGCTTCAGCCCACAACCTGCGTAATCTTCCAAATGTTCAGTTGAATGTTGGTAACACACTCATTAGCCCTTCAGAAACAATAAGGAATCTTGGCGTTATCTTTGATCATCGCATGTCAAAGTCTCACCCTATTTCTCACATTTGTAGTACTGTAACATTTTATTTATGGAATATTGCTAGAATCAGGAGGTTTATTGATCAATCTGCCTGTCATAATGCTGTGCGTTCTCTAGTTCTATCTCGTATTGATTATTGTAACGGGCTTCTCTCTTCCAATCCTTCAACTCAATTGAATCGTGTGCAACGACTTCAAAATTGGGCAGCCCGATTGGTGTTTCAGGTTTCTAGGGACCACCCATCTCAGCCACTCTTGAATTCGTTGCATTGGCTTCCTTTGAAACAACGGATAATATTTAAATTACTCTTGTTTGTTTATAAAATTCTCAATAATCAAGCACCGAAATATCTACATACTTGTTTGAATGTATACACACCTACCAGGAGGTTGAGGTCATCCAGTGATCCTCCCCGCCTCAAATTTTCTGTTACTCGCACCTTGTCAGGTGATAGGACATTTACTGTATCTGCATCAAAATATTGGAATGACTTACCACTTGCTATTAGACAGTCTTCATCAGTCAGTGCCTTCAGAAAGGCTTTGAAAACACATCTTTTTAGTAGTTTGTGATCGTATTATTTTCATTGTACGTGTATTTATAATTGTTGTTGAATTTGATTGTAAGCGCTTTGGGCCTTATGGGAAAAGCGCGGTATAAGTAATATTAATAATAATAATAATAATAATAATAATAATAATAATAATAATAATAATAATAATAATAATAATAATAATAATAATAATGATAATAATAATAATGTGAAATGCTCTATATAAAACTGTGTATTATTATTATTATTATTATTATGTATCATTATTATTGTTATTATATATTTCATTATGATTTAAGAAGTGGGGGATGTTTGTACAGGCCATCGCCCCGCACGGCAAAGTGGGGGATATATCCCCCCCCCCCCCTCCCCCACATCCCCCGGGATCTACGCCCCTGCTGACTACCGGGCGGACATTTCTTTGGAGCGGTGTTATTAGTTAGTTATTGCTACTCAGGTACTCTGTAGAAATAATAACTTTACCAATAACCATGTACAGCATATTAGTTCCGTTATTTCAACAGTTCAGTTCCTCATTAACATTCCTCCTGATAGTTCGCCTGCAAGATGGATATAGCATCAATGAGGGTCGAGTAGAGGTTTATTACAGCGGCACTTGGGGAACCATTTGCGATTATAGTGGGGATTGGGATATCCAGGATGCGAACGTTGTCTGCAGAAGTCTTGGTTTCCCAGCTGCCGAGGCCACACTAAGAATAAGTGATACATCATTTGACAAAATCACCACAGAAAGTCATCTGGATTATGTTGGTTGTACTGGGACAGAGTCAGCCATCTTTGATTGTTCACACCGGGCTTCCCGAGGACGTTACTGTAATCATGGTTATCAGAATAGTGAAGCAGGTGTCATATGTCATAATAATGGTATGTATTTACAGTTATGACTATAACATTTGTTGTATCGGAAATAATATCGCTGAGTGATATTCGTTTGTCTCGCAATGTATGGTCAAACTAGAAATCTAAAAGATCATGACGTTTCGTATGCCGCTGCAATACTTTGTCAAATGATATAATCTAATGTAGACAATCGGTTTTTATGCACTACCGTGGCTCCAAAACCCACAATCTCGCATAAGCGAGTACGTTCCTGATAGGTCAACAACGCACCGCGTCTATTGGCCGGTGCACACGGGCACTCAACCAATAATTTACTATTATTGATTGAACATACGGGCGCCTTGCCCTGAAATTGATACGTAGATATGAGCGTTGTAGCAAGAAGGTGGCTCTGTTCTACCGTGGGTTGGGATCAGCCGTTGGGGGCCGGTTTGGTCGGGGTAGTGTCATGGCGACGTATCGTACGCTGGTTCGGCAGGCGGGCCGCATCAGTGTTCCGTTGATTGGTTGAGTGCCCGTGTGCACCGGCCAATATACGCGGTGCGTTGTTGACCTATCAGGAACGTACTCGCTTATGAGAGATTGTGGGTTTTGGAGCCACGGTAGAGCATAAAAACCGATTGTCTACATTAGATTATATCATTTGACAAAGTATTGCAGCGGCATACGAAACGTCATGATTTTTTAGATTCCTAGTTTGACCATATATTGCGAGACAAACGAATATCACTAGCGATATTATTTCCGATACTATATCCGCAATGGATTATATATTTACTATAACATTTGTTGTTTCTATTGGATTTTAGTCACCATTCACAATGCTCACCTTTTTTTATACAGAAAACTGTGACTTCCACATAATTAGCTAATCTCAACTTACCAAACATTCTGAGGCATGTGTCTGAGTTCGTAGTGCTAATTTTTTCCCATTAAAAAATGAAAATGCTTATAAGTTATGGTTATTGGTACCTGGCCTAATTTCTGAATTGATGAACTGGTGAATGTGTACATAGAATAGCGAACTACTTTATTACAGCTAGGATTATTAGTTAACATCAATTTTACATTCAGTTGACTTGCCCTTAATACATGTATTAAGGCTTAATACATGTATTAATTTCCGTTTATCTACAAGCCTTCGGCTAAAGTTCAATGAACATAACGATGGGTGAGTATTCCTGCAATTGTTTCTTTCAGTTCGTCTTCAAGATGGGAGAGATGGCAATGAAGGACGAGTAGAGGTTTATTACAACGGAGCCTGGGGAACTGTCTGTGATGATAGCTGGGATATCCAAGATGCGAACGTTGTCTGCAGACATCTTGGTTTCTCCGCTGCCGAGGCCGCACTGGGTGGGGCAGCATTTGGCCAAGGCACCGGAGACATTCTTCTGGATGATGTTGGTTGTACCGGTACAGAGTCATCCATCTTGATTGCCTTCACGCTGATATACGAGTCAATGACTGTGCTCACCAAGAAGATGTAGGTGTTCGGTGTACGCCAGGTATATAGCCAATGATCTAGCATTTGATTGCAAATTACATATCTTTGTGCCCGAGGTGTGGAGGCCCTGGCCTGTAGGGGAACCCGCTGTGTAATTCGGTGAATACTTTCTCATTTCCAGTGGTGCTTATAAATATATTATAACTACCCGTTCTATTTTTTTAATATCTGCTTTAAAGGGATTTAGTAACATTGTCCAAATCCTCAAAATAATTGTTTTATTCTAGCGGTTCCCTCATACCTTGTTGTATTCGTATTAACAATAAAATCATGGGACAGGTTTCGGTTTTTCAAATTTCCCTTTCGTTACGATCGAAGTATTCAAATAAGAAAAACTCCCATGGAGTTTTGAAACCGTGTACAAAGTGAGTGCAGTTAGTGAATATCACTTTGCATTTTCGCTCATTACTTGGCCATGATGCAATGTATATTTGACTTGAAATTTTCACACAATACCCTGTGGACATATGAGATAACAGCAATATACATTGCATCAACCATTCATCACTTTTTGCACATCTCAACAAAGTTACTAGATCCCTTTAAAGAAACACAGCGGATGTGTAGGGATGAAGCGCATTTTGGAATGTAACAATTTTCAAATACGGAGTTATTGTCTAAATCTGTGAATAGAGCCCCCTTTCTTTTCCGCATTATCAACGGTTCTCTGTTCTTCTTGACGCGGGAGCTGGGGGAAGGCGGTCGACATGCCGCACGATCCCGTTGGCCAAAAGGCCACGGTGAATTCGAAGTTCTAACCCTCCACTCGAGCGCCAAGAAAAAACGACGAGTAAACGATAAAGGAACGAAGTGACAAGAAATAATTAGAAGTACAATGAGCTAAAGTTTATTTGCGAAATTAAAGTTGAATCACTCCTTGCCAAGAACTGGCCGTGAATATAGCGTAAATGGTAACAGTAAATAACATCTTCTGAGCTGGGCAAACGGCGGAATGAAATTAACGAAGAGAACTAAAACACGGAGCTGCAAATTGCTTCTTCTCGAACGAAACTCAACTTAAACTCTTCTCCTCACAATTCAAATCTCCCGCCCTTTATGGGCGATAAACCTTATCACTTTGACGCAATACGCGATATTAATCCACCTCTTTTAATTCCCCTTATTTTGGAACTTCATGAATTAGTTTGAATGCTTCGTAGATCGTCCTCGGAAATACTGCACATGGCGGACTACATACACACACATTATCTTGCACACAACACATTCGTGTAACCGTACCGGCCGGCTTACACTTTATGCACACGCAAACACACACACATCCGCGAACAGGCACACCTCACACCCCCCAATCATAATCCCGGATACAAGCCACGTGTATCATTCAGCTCCACCCACATTCCCAGATTCACCAAAGTCACGCCCACCAACAGCATCTCCGAAAGCGAGACAATACCAAGCATTCTAACTACGTTCCAACAAAAGAGCAGTGTCTAAAACGTGCAACACCGTAATTATATAACAAAGAATCACCCAAGACCGCGACGCTCTCAAAATATCTTAAATATTCGCCTACTAATTACCATCTTAAAGGCATATATGCGTGGGTTATAATGGGTAGTCAGCAAATTCCAACTCGACTCCACCGTAATCTCTCGAGGTAAACTCACGATATGTGTTGGATCGATCGAAGATAGGTGCTTCGAAATATCTGAACAAAGGCCTTCTTATGAAATTGCATGCAGCAAACAAATTTCTCACGCTATCACCTAAGGCATCAAACAGCGGCACTTTGAAGTCGGTTGTGGTTAAGCGTGTTACGTGATATTTTCGCTCGTAAACATCTCTGATGGATCTCCATTCGACTAGTACAAACATTCCGAACGCGACTATTTTGTATGCATTTTTGACTCTGGTATTCGGAAGTGGGACAGTTTGCGATCGCTACTTATAACTGAGCCAATGGGGATTACGTACCGTGCGTAAAAGTGCGCAAGATGGATCCACGCGTCTAATATACCGGTCTGAATTCCCTTTAATCTTACTCCCCATAGAGTACAGAAGCCATGACGTCATAAATATTTTTTGGGGGAATTTTTAAATTTGAACTTCATTTTCAGAAAGAGCATAAACAATCATGTCTAAATACCGAAAAGCAATTGAATATGTTAAGTATTGGCTGAGATATGCCCATCCGAATGATTTTTGTTGTCAATAGGCAATCAGTGTTATAGTGCGCTGGTTCATAACTTTATGAACCAGTGCACTATAACACTGATCGCCCATTGAAGTAAAATTCATTTGATTTTCGGTATTTGGACATTATTTGTTATGCTCTTTCTGAAAATTAAGTTCAAAGTTGAAAAAAAAGACGTTTATGACGTCATAGATGACATCACACTTCGCCACTCTATTAACCCAAGCGAACCCCAAAACCCCGTTCCGCTACATTCTCACAAAATATTATCCCTTTAAAGGGCAATGCAACTCAAGAAAAGAGTTAATACTACTTAATACATCGTAATATTTAAAGAATATTGACTGGCCTTGAGGGAGACACGGCAAATATTGCCTGAACTAGATTCATATTGCCCGAGTCGAAGACGAGGGCAATATGGATCTAGTGAGGGCAATATTTGTAGTGTAGCCCGAAAGTCCAGTCAATATTGTAATTATTAACTAATCAGACATCTCGAGCGAACATGCAATATATTAATTTGAAGGGTACAAATTACACAATTCTTACAATTATTGAACATGTTGAACGATGTTTAAACTTCAAGTTTTAACTAAAATGCATACAGTCATCTTGACTTCAACCCAGTTTGTAAAGAATCATTACTTAGCTAGCGCGTAGCACATTATTACGTCATAATTAGACACGCGCAAATCATTTATAAACGCGCGTATGATTTTGCGCACTCAAGCTGTTAGCGCGCATTCATACTCTGATATATTTATTGACCGGCAAATTATACACAAATCCCATTGACTTTTTTGAGCGGTCAATAAGATTTTGTCCATTGGTTTACTGTGTGATCATATTGACCGGCAAATTACACACAAAATCCCATTGACTTTTCTGAGCGGGCAATATGATTTGTTTTCACCCCTAGTTTTGTTGGCCTACTTAACTTGGAGGGCAATATGGTTTTAAAATTGCCCTGCTCAGATGCCTGATTTGGTTAATAATTAAAGAATATTGACTGGCCTTGAGGGAGACACGGCAAATATTGCCTGAACTAGTGAGGGCAATATTTGTAGTGTAGCCCGAAAGTCCAGTCAATATTGTAATTATTAACTAATCAGACATCTCGAGCGAACATGCAATATATTAATTTAAAGGGTACAAATTGCACAATTCTTACAATTATTGTACGATGTTTAAACTTAGTTTTAACCAAAATGCATACATCTTGACTTCATCCCAGTTTGTAAAGAATAATTACTTAGCTAGCGCGTAACACATTGTTACGTCATAATTAGACACGCGCAAATCATTGATAAACGCGCGATGAATTTGCGCACTCATGCTGTTAGCGCGCCTTCATCTCGGATAAATATTATTGACCGGCAAATTACACACAAAATCCCATTGACTTTTCTGAGCGGTCAATAAGATGTTGTCCATTGGTTTACTGTGTGATCATATTGACCGGCAAATTACACACAAAATCCCATTGACTTTTCTGAGCGGGCAATATGATTTGTTTTCACCCCTAGTTTTGTTGGCCTACTTAACTTGGAGGGCAATATGGTTTTAAAATTGCCCTGCTCAGATGTCTGCTATGGTTAATAATCCTGTTTATTATATGTAACATTACTCCGACTCAGATTTCTGCTTTGGAAGAAAAAATTGAAAACTCTATCGGCTTTACCACTATTTACGCGAACACTGGGGCCGCCATTATTAGGTTTGTACGGACATCGGTCAATGATATGCATTAATGCACTTCAATAGCTCCTATTCAACCATTGTCTGAATACTTGTAGTAGATGGCGGCCTCCAGTGTTCGCGTAAATAGAATCGATATACACCACTGGATACAGCGTGCTGTACACTGCCGTATTCACGGCGCTGAAGCCGCCGCACAAAACCGGAAGTAGTTAAAAGTACACCCATCCATTGCGCATGTCGATATACGCGTGTATTGGAAATGTGTGTAAATAGTGCTAGCAGATTGAATTGTTTATGTTCGTACACAAAAAATAACTGTCAATTTAATTTGTAATTATCAGGGATGCTAGTTTTAAGATAGTTGTATGAATACAGACCCTGGTCACTTTAAATACCAGGCTCATTCCGAGTCATTTTACACTTAAATGTGGTACCATTAATTCAATATTCTATGCCCAGCGGCTTGCTTATTATTTTGTTTCCTTTTTCTATTAATTACCAGTCACAGGGCATCTCGCCGTGTAATGAGCTATATGAAGGCTGGTCTTTCAGGATCTCGTTTGCACACGGCACTCAAAATGTTAGTTTCAGCGATCCAGCGGAGCTACGAGATTTTGCGAGACTCTGACACCCTCTGTTGAATCAGGTGACCACTCCAATGACGTCATTTATCATGGAAGCATACAGGGGTAAGTGTATTCTTCAGATTCTGCTCTTCATTTTGATATATAATATGATATATTTGCGAATTTATTGCGCTTTTGATTATTTGTTATATTTAGGGTCCTGTTTTAATGAATATTGAGGCTAACTTTCGCAGTGGTATTTCCTTTTTTGGCTCCTGACCCGATTACGAATCGTATCAAAATTGTTTTTGTGTCCCGACGAAAAAAACATTCGATAGTTCATCATATCTGAAAATCTTCGAGACGCAAAAATGTTGTCACTTACTTTTTAATCATACAAAATGGACAAAATTACGAGAAAATTAGCTTTTTGCCGGAAGTTCACACCGTCACAGCCTATGAGCAGTGCCGTCATGGCTCGACAATTCCGCATTTTGCTGTGTAATCGCCGGGCGAAAGTTGGTGCGAAGAAATGTATGTAGTCCCATTCGCCCGTTTTTGTGCTGTTTAAAAAAATATTTTCGGAGAGTGTGACAACAACAAAAATACAATGAAGTATGATAAATATGTCAGTTTATCATTTGTTTGCGGTTCAGTAACTACCATTGAAGGACTAGTTCGTGTTGAGCGGACTTCAGCCATAATTATTAAGGCAAGCGAGCTCTTTACTCTCTTGTTTTAATTTTGGAATGGGGGTGTGAAAACAGTCAATAAACATGATAAATAAGTCATAAATTATTAATATTATATTAAGATTAAGATTATGAATGTAAACTGTAAGACTACTAAGATAGTAAGAATATACATCACTCTGAAACTGAAAGTACAGTGAGACTTGAAAGGTGAAACTGAAAGACTGAATCCTTTTGATTCTTGATTAATAATAATATGTGAATGCCAAACCCTACTTTTCAGTTTCATTTTTCATTCGACATTAAATATTCATTAAACTTGAATTTTTACTTGAGTCTTGACAGAGTTTAAATTATCCATAATTTTAAATTATTTCTATTAATTTTACACCGTGGCAATTTTATTTGAACAAAAAATTCCTGAAATGTTGATAAAAGTACAAGTGAAAAAAGATGAAGTAATTGAATTTGAAAACAAAGGCTCTTAGTTATAAAGTAAATTGAAAAGAGGCCCCCAAAAGGCAAAAACAACAGATTTATCAAACAACGAGTGAATATGTGATGACAATATTGCCCTTGGATCTGGCTATGTATTATCGCCCCTGGCTCTGCTCGACTTAACTACATTATTCTGTTACCATTATTTTGTTCTTTTTCAGGTTTGTTGTGGCAGCTCCCTGTATTCCTGAGACAGTTCTGGAAACGTCGGTCCCCCACGCCCACCAACTCACCCAGCTACCCAACCATCTACAATTCTACATAAACAGGCATGTCATGATGATGGCTCACTTCACAGTGCTCCACAGTTGGTGAGGATATATAATTTGTAAACAATATTTATTACAAAATAATTGTTCACTATATTGATTGATCAGGTTTCATATTATATATATTATTAAGTACACTGATGAATGGACATTTGAAATTGGAGTTTAAGCCAATTACAACCAATGCCTGGTTACCCCAGCTACCCAATCATCGTAACATGCAGGTCGTGATATTTGCTCACCCTTAGGATAAGTATATATGATTTTTAAGCAATAGTTAATCATGTATGACTTTTTTTTTGTGTGTATATGTTTGTGTAGAGAAGGGTTTGAGGGATGCAATGTACAATAAGGCATTGTTAGTTTGTTTCCATTGATAATTTGCTGAATTACATAGTACATTTTACTGAAATGCTAGGCTCAATAAAAAATAATGTATTCTGAAATCTGAATTACATTATGTTAATTATTTCCTCTTTCTATATTAGGATATGAGGATGCAACTTCCTCCCACCTCGGCCTCCAGTTTCGCAGCTCTACCATGTCTACTGCTGGGACAGCTCCTTCCCCCGCCTCGATCTCCAGATGTGCAGCTCTACTGGGACAGCTCCTTCACACCGCCTCCTACACCTCGGCAGAATTTAAATGGTTTGTCGTGTCCAGGTTCGCTGGAGTAAAGAAACGCTCCCCCCCCCCCTAACTCTACAGAGGGCCAGCGCTTCTGGTGCTCTACGACCACCTACAGAAGCCCCCGAACTTGCACTTGTGTGTGTGCTATATTTTGTTTTTTAAATATTTTATATGATATGATACTTACCATCTACTACGACACACATATGTGATGTAACTTGTAGCTAGATGAAAATGATGATTTATAGCTCATTTCCCATGTAAAAATCGGCAATTTAACGACAGATCTGACGCGTTAGTGTTTTTTTCCGTACCACGAAACGCGTCAGATCTGCTGTTTAATTGGAATAGGCGGGCGACTTAAATGGAAACCAAAGCGCGATCATCTTTCGATCAAAAGTCGCGCTACGACACGGAAAGAAGTCAGGCTGGTGCCGAAATCACAGATTTTACATGGGAAATGAGCTACAAATCATAATTTTCATGTAGTGGCAAGTTACATCTAACACATATTTGTTTTGGAGTAGATGGTAAGTATTGTATCATATATAATATATTTCAACAAAATATAGTGCACACAAAAGTCCAAGTTTGGGGGCTTCTGTAGGTGAACTTATTCGCCATAAATTTCCAGACATAGACCCAAATAAATGTATTTGTAATGCTTGCTGACAAAAGCATACAAAGTAATTGATAGAATAACATTACACTCCTGAAAAAAAACACCCCCAAGAGAACTGTGATTGAGAAAACAAAACATGGAATCACTTTTGTTATTTGTTATACATGTTTGTTTTCTTTATGTTATCAACTGGCTTGTGATTTTTATGAAATTAAAAAAAATTATATTCACAACATTTGTACAACCCTGATTTATTTTTTCTGAATACTGATAATAGGATTTATTGTGATTTTGAAGTGATCATCACAATGGCTTTGATGAATCCATGATGGTGGCGATGATGATGCCGATGATGATTGTGATGATGATCGTGACGATGAAGAGGATTTACGGTGGTGATGACAAATGGTGATGATAATGTTGATGATGTTGATAATGTTGATAATAACTGTGATGATGAAGATGTTGTTGACAATGTTGTTCATGATGATGCCGACGATGATCGTGACCATGAAGATGATTTACGGTGGTGATGATAATGGTGATGATGTTGACGGTGATGATAATGTTGATAATAATTGTGAGGATGAAGATGTTGACAATGTTGATCGTGATGACAATGTTCATGACGATGATGATGAATCCGAAGCATGATGATGGTAATAAAGATGATGCTAATTTGTAATTATGATGTTGATGGTGATGATGATGCTGATAATTATAATGATCACGATGGTAATGTTGATGGTGTTGACAATGGTGACGATGTCAATAATGATGTCAATGATAAATAAGTCGTCAGCTGTTTATGTCAGTAAAGTTCATTGCTGTTACTATAATCTCCCCCTTTTTTCGCCATACAGTTATCACCATCAACATCATCTCATCATTATATCAATGATGAGATGATGTTGATGGTGATGATAACTTTATTAACATACACAGCTGACGACTTTTGGGGAGTAATTTGACACCCGGTACCAAAAATATGAACAAAATTATATATAAACAAAAAATAATGAGCCTGGTATGGTTTTGTAAGAAAGATCACTAATACACAACTAAGTCTTATATACTTCTTTGAAATAAATGTTATGTAATAGGGTGTCAAATTGCATCACATGCCCACAAAATATAGTTCATAATTTAGGACATGTCATGCCTTTTCAAATACCTCATTTACAACCATATCACCTTCCTATGATTTTATAAAAAAATATGTAGGTAACTCTGTACCTAAAATGCTCAGCATTTTGTGGTACTATACTATACACAGATTTTCAGCAGTTTATGAGTTAATACATAACTAAATCTACCTTTAGCTACCAATTTAGGCTTAGTCACAGTGTGTAATTATTATCATTATTATTTTCTTCGGGAATTATTTACATAAAAACAACACAATAAATACAGAATAATAAGTTGAATGCAGGTGCAGGACCACCATAACTTTTATCTGAATGAATCAACCGCATGTATATACGAATAAAATGCATCAAACAAGGTTCGATTCCTGTTTTCCAATCATTCGAATATATACGCCGACACGATCACAAATGAAACCTCAACAAAGTGTATACGTGGGACTTATAGCACATCGACGCGGTGTGCTCTATACATGGGACTAAGCAGACCGTGTGAGCGCGGATGCGTCACTCAGAACGTTGACCAATCAGAGCGCGCAATTTACGATCTGGCGATCTCCGGTAAAATGTTTGTCTTCGTGGATGACATCGAAGCATATTTTGTTGGCTCCTGACCCGATTATCAAATGAATAAAATAAGCAAGTACATAATCTGAAAGAATATTAATTACGCTTTACGATGATTATAAAATCATTTAGACGCAAAAATTGTAAGATGTATAGTTTGGTCTCTGAATTTTCTCAAACTGTCAAGGAAAAGTCATCATTTTTGAGCCTGTATTTGCCCAATATTTTAATGTAAAATGAAAAAAATAAATGGCATTGACGGAAAATTGATAGTTTCCTCTCAAATATGATACCAAATTTGTAATGTTTAAATGGATTTTAGCCACTGTAATGATAAAAAGAAAACCCCTCTGCACAGCTTATCATATTACACGCCGCGCACTTCATATGAATACGACTTGAATGATTAGAGCGTGCACGGTTTGAGTCGCGAATTGACTGTTACCCCTCTTTTTTGGCGGGGGATAGGGGAGGAGGGGGCTGGGTTGAGACAAAACTATTACAACGAATGTCGTAATAATAATACTAATAATATTTATCATTATATTTTATATAGAAGGGAGGAAAATGCTTGAATACTTTAGTACCGTAAACCAGGGTGACTTTGTCCGCATGGGTGACTTAGGCCACTTTTTGAGATGAATGTATTTTCATCAAGCCTCATTTTATAGAATCAGAAATTAGTTCTAAATAGTTAGACTTGATGAAAATCCTTCTCAAAAAGTGGCAAAAGTCACCCTGGTTTATGGTAGCATGTATTATACATGATTCATGTTGCTCCTCAATAATTAACTGAACATTGGGCAATATGACTGTGTGTGTGTTTTTTTTTTACCAATTATTATTCTAAAATCACAATCAATCACATTATATATCATCACATTTCTCATTTCCCCATCCCCCATATTTATTCTCAATTGATCTAATTCCCTCTTTTCACTTGGCAAAGCTGACTTAATTACCAAAGCGCACACATGACACACAAGTACACATGATACACACACACGCAAGAACTGACAAGCAAACAAATACACACATGATGCACCATAAACAAAAACATATATAGGTCCCATTGCAGAAAGAGATTCGTTCAATAAGTCAGAAACTTTGCATACTCCACCCAATAAGATTCACAAATTTAAAACACATGATTAATTGTAACATACAGTCGATTGTATGCCTTTCTGCAATGGGGTCCTGCATGGTCATACAAATATCATACAAATAAAGAGGTAATTCGCACTGTCATAAAATTGAATTACAAATGTTGTTTTCTATTTCAGAGTCAATGATATGCACATGTTCATTTCATATGTATACATTTAGTGAAGTCAGATATCAGGGAAATGTGGTGTGATGGAATTGTATGTGTTGTTGCTGTTGATGCAAACACATACGGCGGTCACCAGCACCCAATACAAGGTTCACTAATAGAAATAAGACAGTACAACGACTGAATAAAAGAATGTCCACACAAGGGATGTAAAATTTAGATGACGTCATTATTGAATGGTATAAAACAAATGTCCGAAAGATATATTGCACTGGTGAATAATTAAGGTCCATGAGGATAATTTGAGGAATCAGTTGGCCTGAATGAAACGTGCATCCGCGGAAGAGATGAGAACGAAAGTTCAAGGAGGTGATCGATGAAGATGAGAAACGCGAGCGTGCGTGAAGAGAAGACGATATCGAACAGCGAGAGTTCGAAGAGATGATGAAGGTGATGAATGCGAAGACGCGTGAAGAGAAAAAAAACGATATATCAATTCAGCTCCATTGATGGACGAGCACGAACATTGTGGCTGCGATGATCTCCGGCACGTTGCCGTGGAGAGAAGCTAGCCTGAACGCTGTCCTATAAACATGTCTATTAGATGAAACAAAATGATGAACAGCGAAGAATTGGTGAAAGTCTGAATGGCTCAGTAGATGAGAAGGATGATGATGTCGAAAAATGGTGATAGTTTAACGCCCCATGTCGGTCGGCGGACTCTCCCTTGATGTGAAGAAATGAAGACGACCATGGGTTAAATGGTAACTCCATGTCGATGTCGAAGAGGAGAGGAAAGAGTGGAGGTGTTGCTCTGATGAAGTCAGTAGAGAGAGTGAAAACAGGACGGTTTACTACAACTACAAGTGAGTGTGCATTCAAACCACGAGGTTTGGCTGATGAAATAACCCCCCCCCCCCCCCCCACTCCTTAAAAAAAACCTGGGTACGCCACTGTGTCCATCTCATTCGTGTCTAAACCCAATCAGTTTAGAGTTAGACAGCTGATTCCGTGGCTTTGACCCCGTCAACTGCAGCTGAATGCGATGATCATTATGTCATACGGCTGCGAGTTCAATTTATGCTGCTGGCTTGAAGTCAAATCCCGCTGCCGCTGTATCCATCCTAGAATGCTTTTGATGGCTAGTGAGAAGAGGGCATCTGATCAGGAATCTAATTTAGAGAGAGAAAAAAAGATCAGATCTTTAGTTTTATGCAAGGCAAGGACAATTAAACTGAGCACTTTTACATTTAAATTCTGGTTTTAAACTTTTAGATCAAAATAATAATACCAAACTATAATTTAACAATCTTAATACTTTATTGGACCAGTGACAGTGTCATTGAACAATACGACTATTGAGTATTGTCCATACATAATTTGCATTCATAAATAATATAATTCAGTTATTTTAAGTCATTCGTGTGTTCTGAAATTGTACGTGCTCTAAGTTAAAGGCTTTATTGATTGGTCACTAGCCCCACTTTGGCCAATCAAATTAAGTGATTTTCTAAAGCATACAATAAAAAGTAATGATAACACCGTGAAGCCAGTTTTAAATATGCGTGACCGAAATCAGATATGCTAACCATGATACACAACAACAAATATTACATTGTGAAAATGCGACACGATAACATAATCGATTTGTGAGATATGAAATAGAAAGATAGGAGAGTTCAAATCTTATTAATTAACTAAATTTCTAAATGTATACCACAAATGTGACAAAATCTGCGCGATTCGCCTCTAAAAAGACTGTTTCAGGCAAAACTGCACCAAACCCAACACAGTTAACAGTATATGGGGCACATATAACACGAAAGGAAACAAGTGAAAAAATGCACAAATAATGCAATTCCTCAGACCTAATACATTTACTCACCTATAACGAGCTCTTCTATGATAATTAAATTTCCTTTTCATTCCATCAAGTGGAACTCAGGATGCCACAATAATGCGTTTTCAGTCGTTGAAAATGGTAAATATAACACGCAAGTGAATGGAGTACTTTGTTTTCTTGGGTGTACTTTTGGATATTTCATACACTGTCGCTGGCTTCATGATGGGGGCGCTGTTGCTCTATCCAGTGGTGTAGATCGGTGGTAAATAGTGGTAAAGCTTATCTTTAGTTTTCACATTTTTCTTCCAAAGCAGAAATCTGAGTCGGAGTAATGTTACATATAATAAACAGGAATATTACAATGTATAAAGTAGTATAAACTCTTTTCTTGAGTTGCATTGACCTTTAAAATATATTATAGTTCTCCACCCTTAACAACAACAAAATAGTCGATAGTGTTGCACATGCACACAATATACTAGATGCATATTAGCATGTTGAGTATTACAATAGCTACACTGATTACGTATCGTAATAACCACAGACATATTTAAATTCATATACTTAATGCATTCATCATGTTAATGGGTTTATGTAAAATCATACCAAATAATAAATGGACAGTTCTAATCATTTACTTTATTTTATCAACAAATATGACAGTTCGTCTTGAAAACAGTGATGAATACAACGAAGGTCGTCGTGTAGCAGTGTTCTACGACGGAGCTTGGTGGAATGTCTGTGATAGTGGCTGGGACATCCATGATGCAAACGTTATCTGTAGAAGTCTAGGGTTCCTAGCTGCCGACGCTGCCTCGTCTCAGTGCTCATCTTGGGACGCAGGCTGTATTGAGGCTAGAAATGTTCTACTAGACAATGTTAACTGTGCAGGAACAGAGTCAGACATTTTGTCCTGCGCCCATGAACGTCCAAACTACAGCTGTGGCTATTACAGCGTTGCAGCTGTTCAATGCACATCGTTTCTCAATGGTAAACATGTTGAAAGCTATAAAATTACTATTGAGCCGACAACAAACTAAACATAATATAATAATGATACTATAATATTCATTTCATCGTTCTTGTATTAATTAATCATTGATAAGCATATCACTCAGGTTGACTATGGTAATGCTATACAAGAGTGAACATAGGTAGTCAGCGACCAACGTAAATGATATACGTCAGCAAACCTTTTTGCTTAAACTTACTTTAAATAAAACAGTTACATGTAAGTGTTCATCTTGTTGAGATTAACAAGCTTTTGTCCTGTTCTGTTTCAAAGAAATCATTGCTGTTACATCTCAAAATTCAAATGCACACAGTTAAATTTGTCTACCATTACCCGATTGTGCGTATAACGTGCAGACAGTAGAACATTTTCACTGTTTTCAAGTCTCTAAAATGAACTGTTTTAATGTTGTTTTTCTTTTAGTTCGACTTCAGAATGGAACCGATAAAAGTGAAGGTCGAGTAGAGGTTTATGACGGCGGAATCTGGGGAACGGTCTGTGATGATTTCTGGGATATCCAGGATGCGAACGTTATCTGCAGAAGTCTTGGATTCCCAGCTGCCGAGGCCGCACTGGGTGGGGCAGCATTTGGCCGAGGCACAGGAGACATTATTCTGGATGATGTGGGTTGTACTGGGAAAGAGACAGCAATCTTGGAGTGCCTTCACGCTGGTCTACGATTCAATGACTGTACTCACCAAGAAGATGCCAGTGTCCGGTGTACATCAGGTAGCCAATTATCTAAATTTTGATTGCAAATGACATATCTTTGTGCCCGATATGTGTGGGGGCTACTAATATGAGCTCACATGAACCCACTGCGCAATTATTGAAATACTTACTCAATTTCGGTGGTGCTTATGTGATTAGACATATCTCATATATAACTACCTACCCGTATTATAACAAAGATATCTGCTTAAAACACCATCGATGTATAGGGACAAACCGCATTTATGAATAACAATTTTCAAATAGGTATTGTTCAGTCATTGTATAAATGTTTTCGATGTCCTGTCCTCCATTTGTAAGCCAACATTCAAAGGTTGTGAGATTATTCTCTAATAAAGAAATCTAATTTGATCAAACGAAAGCTGTTCCATGCTTATATTGGTAATACGCATACAATGAGGTATGTGAGTACCGCTAGAGTTCCATGTAGGGTTTGAGGATTTTGAAAGTAGATTTTTGACAAGATCCATTTAAAGATGTCATGCGTGGGGATGAACAGGATAGTCCGAACCAGGATGCGTTTATCTGTTTATCCGAACATAGGTAACTAGAACCCCGTTTACAGTGAAAAAAAGGCCGGGCCGAGCCGCGGCTCGGCCCGGCCTTTTTTTCACTGTAAACGCTGAAAAGGCCAAATGCGGGGCCAAAAGTGGCCGCGCATTTGGCCCCGCTCTGGAGGTTGTCTCGGCCGCGGCCGAGCCCCGCTTTTTTCTCACTGTAAACGCACGCAGGGCCAAATGCGGTACCAAATTGGGAAAACAATTCATTGCAAATAACGCGCCTTTGTTCTGTGACCCCGGCACGCCCCCAAAATAATCGTTTGTTTACATGCAGAGCGCCACTACGACAAAATATTGAAAGGGCGGCCGGGCCGAGCCCACCACTGTAAACGCAAAAAATTGGGGGGCCGAGTACCGCAATTTAGGAATAGCGAACCTTCGGAATAACGAACCCTCGGAATAACGAACCTTCGGAATAACGAACCTTCGGAATAATGCAGCAAATGTTCGGATTAACGAACCCTCAGGTATACAAAATTCGCGTGTTCGGAATAACGAACCTTCGGAATAAAGAACTTTCGGAATAACGAACCTTCGGAATAACGAAACGCACCCGTATTTCGCTGGCACAGAACGTCTGTCATTTCCAAATCCGAAGCACCTTTGTTAATTAGAGAAAATATTAACCACTATAACAAAAAACCATCTCATTTTCTTTCAATAAAGTTCGCCTTCGAGGTGGGAGTAACACTAATGAAGGTCGTGTAGAAGTGTTCTATAACGGAACCTGGGGAACTATCTGTGATGATAGCTGGGATATCAATGATGCGAACGTTGTCTGCAGAAGTCTCGGCTTTCCAGCTGCTCTGGAAGCCCTAGGAGGGGGTGCGTTCGCTGAGGGTACTGGAGATATTCTCTTCGATGACGTCAGTTGTGCTGGAACCGAAACTAACATCTTTGAATGCGATCACAGAGGATTTACCACCAATGGTTGCAGACATTCCGAAGATGCAAGTGTTCGTTGCGTATCTGGTAATTATATGAAAAATAAATTAGGTATTTACTTAATTAATGGAATAAAATATTATATGCATATTTCAGAATCTTTCAGATGCCAATATCAATGTTTTCTTGCATGTTCCACTTGCCCGTGCTATGAAAAGAGGAGCATGTATCATATTTGAACAATTCAGGACTGAAATAAAAACAGATAGTATATACTGTATAGACATGTTTTGCATATCCTTGGATAAATCTCCACATGTCTTAATGCATTATACTGTATACTTAATTGTCCCTCTTTCTGCATGCAGGTGTGATATAATCTTACAATCATGATTGTGATTTTGTTACCATCAACTAATAATTTTAAACTGTGAAGTGCATCAAACATATGTCACAACTACAAATGATTAAACAGTTAACATGTACTTGGAAACATTTTTTGTCCACTCTTTATAAACATCAACATTTCAGTCAGGCTACAAGACGGAACCGATGACAACGAAGGTCGAGTAGAGGTGTTTTACAATGGGAATTGGGGAACTGTTTGCGATGACTACTGGGGTATTGATGATGCAAATGTCGTCTGTAGGAGTCTTGGGTTTCGGGCTGCATTACCTATTGCGAATAGCACTTTGTTTGGCCCAGGATCCGGAGCCATTGTTTTAGACGATGTTAACTGCGTGGGAAATGAATCAGACATCTTTGATTGTGCTCACGCTGGTTTCGGAGTCCACAACTGTGATCACATTGAAGATGTAGGCGTTTGGTGCGTTTCAGCCCTTCAAAGTAAGAAAATACATTACTTAACCAGTTTATTATTAGACGTGTTAAATGCCTTGTCATTCTCAATGGTTTCTTTAGTTAATTTAAGTCTTCAATTATGTAAGACCATTACAACTTGACGATTATTCATTGCTAACTTTAAGGAGCAGTTTATATACTTCAAAATGTATGTTTGTATTATCAAATAATATTCATAGAAGCATGTTAGATCAGTTAGGCTGACTCGCATTTAGATATTCCGAAGGCGAAACAGCCTATAAAATATCTAACCCCTATTTATCACGTGAACTGCTCCTTTTTGTATGCAGTTGAGATCTAAATGCTAATTGCAGTGCAACCAGATACCTCCAGTATTTATTATTATGATGTATTTTCTTTTTTCAGTGCGTCTGGAAAATGGACACAACAACACTGAAGGTCGTGTAGAAGTGTATTACAACGGAACTTGGGGAACCGTCTGTGATGATAGCTGGGATATCCATGATGCGAACGTTGTCTGCAGAAGTCTGGGTTTCCCAGCTGCCGAGGCCGCACTGAGTGGAGCAGTATTTGGTCAAGGCACAGGAAACATTCTACTGGATGATGTTGATTGTGTCGGAACAGAGTCGGACATCCTCGATTGTAGTCACTCGGGTATTGGGAACGCTAATTGTGGACATCAGGGTGATGCTAGTGTCCGGTGTTTAGCAGACATTCCAGGTACTTTTACTAAGAATTCTTACAGGGGTTGAAAACACTAGCGTACTGGTGGGGGTGGGGGGGGGGGGGGGGGGGGGGAGGGTTGCCAACCCTCCCCCCCCCCCCCCAATAAAATTCAAACATGGCTTATTTCAGCTATTTGTCACGCTCTCACGCAGATCGCTGAAAATCTCACACCCAGGACTTGAGTATTAATTAATAATTATTAAATATAGCTTCTCATTCAATTAATATTCATTGATAACTTCATCAATCGAGTTGAAGTTCTGTCTTGTTACTAATAACAGACCGAGCGTGAAATCTAGATGCGTATCCTTAAATAAATTGATACACTAGGACCGTCTGTGTCTGGTAATATAATACGCGTGTTCACAGCATCACGCGGACCGGTGCCGCCTATGTCTATCGTCGAAACGGCGCTCAAGTCACCGGCCACTATAGCCTTTTAGTCAAGACTCTATATGGCTTGGAGATTCTCTACACGAGCTGCGATACAGCTATACGGCACGGAAGCGCTCGCTCAGGCTGTTCGTTCCGTTCACGTTATTGCTCATAATAGGGTTTTGAAAAAAGACTACGGCCACTACCACTACGGGCAAGTTTTCAGCAGCGTTCCAATGCAGGCCGATTATATCTGCACGCCAACCAGTCACCCAGTGAATCGGCCACTATGTTTGATACCAAGTCAAATTTCGATAGTTGTTTTTTCCTTCAGGTTTTGAATGATTTGTTCGGCTCTCTGCATAGGCATTCTTCAGTAGTTCCTTATCCAAATCGTCACTTTTGATGACATGATTATAAGGGGCAGATTTGTGTCATGTTTGTTTAAATATCTTTGAGCTGTAGGACTATATCGGATGGGAGCATAGACATTTCCTTTCTTTTTCTTTAAACAAAAACGTATTTCTTGAGACATGTTAACTCAGATTCTACTTCATGTCAAGTCAAAATGTCCTTCCTATACGTATGCACCAAATTGCAAGTAAAAGGTGCAAAAGCTCCTTTAACGTGTGAGGAGGGACATCCACTCCCATCACACCCTTGCCCTCTCAGTCGCTTCGCTCCTTTGGGAATCAGTCTTGACTACGTCTGAGTACCTTGTTCATGTTGTTGTATAAACAATAATGTGCAGGTATGTGTTGTAATGTTTTAACTGTGTATGACACTTTATAGAGAACATTATATAATTATGTATAATATATGTTTTATGTAAATGTATGCCTATATGACCTGCCTTTGAAAGAGTTGTAACATTTCATGTATTCAATTTGTGTTGTCCATTTATTCATTGCAGTTCGTCTTGAGAATGGAACCGATTACATGGAAGGTCGAGTAGAGGTTTACTATAACGGATCCTGGGGGACTGTCTGCGATGATTTCTGGGATATCCAGGATGCGAACGTTGTGTGCAGAAGTCTTGGTTTCCAAGCTGCCGAGGCTGCTTTTAGAGGAGCATCATTCGGTGAAGGCACAGGGGAGATTCTCCTCCGTAGAGTCGACTGTACCGGGACAGAGTCGGACATCTTCGATTGTCGCCATGATTGGCTGATGGACAATAGCTGCAGTCACCAGGAAGATGCAGGAGTGCGATGTACTTCAGATCTTGAAGGTACAATTCATATAATTTACGAAATTTTATTGTATAAAAACCACATGTGAATCAAAGTCTTCTGTAATTTGTTGTGTTTAATTTGTCTACTAATTTTTAGCAATCTAACAACTTACTTCTGCACGGTTCACGGTTATGATTAATGTATTCAGCTTGGGGACAACATCATACTTGAGCTCGATAATATAATGTACGTTTTATTGTATCGAATCGGGCTTTATGTACTTTGCCAGTATTTGAAAGGTTTGGTTAAATAAACATTGCAAAGCTGCTTCCGTTGCCCTTTGCATATTTAGTAGGGAAAAACACAGATGCAAAACAGAAACTGAAGCATCTTCGTTTGTTTGTTTGTTTTAACCGAACTAATATTCTGCAATGATTAAATGACCAAATGACAAAGAAATACATATTAAAGGCAATTTTAGCTGTCGCAATATTATGTTAAAAAGTTGTTAATAATATCATAAGGAATTCATGAATATAGAGTAATTTATTTTTTTGTAATTTATAGACAAAAAGAGAATTTCTGCATTAATTTGCATAATTCCTTAATATGCTATTTTGATTCTTTTAAAAGTAATATTTAGTCCTTATAATTGTATGTCCAAAGTTCGTCTAACTGGTGGCGCAAGCACTAATGAAGGGCGCATTGAGATCGTCCACCAGGGGAGGTGGCGACCTGTATGTGGCGATAAGACTTGGGACTTGCAAGATGCGGAAGTTGTCTGCAGAAGCCTCGGCTTCCCTGGCGCTGAGGGATCACATAGAGAATCAAGGTATGGAGAAGAGGGAGACATTAAGACCTTGCTCGATGGAGTCGACTGCAAGGGGAACGAGATGTCAATATTTGAATGTGGACACAAGGGTCTTGGAGTGGCAGACTGTCTTACGAATTCAAACGCAGGTGTTCAATGTTCAGGTATAATATTGTGATCGTTATTAAAACTGAGACATTTTTGTCACGGAGTGAAATATGACATTAACGGTCGATTTGCATGTTAACACTTGCACTGCATTTACATTTGTTGTCATTAACATTTTCACCGCCTGCCGGTTTCTGTATGACATAGTAAGTGTTATGGATGTTTTGTCTCGGTATCTGTACATTTTTCTTTTAAAATGTTTATTACAGGCAAATATTTATCCATACGTGTTCCTTGATCAATATTTCATGAAATCGTAGTTTCTGACCAAAATAACAAATCACAAATAATATATGACTGAGTATCCTACTATAAATGTGCTTGACAAAATGACAAGGAATTATAATAATTATAATATCTTGCATTTATATAGCCCTTAATACAGGGTTTCTATATGCGATGTTAGATAATAATAATTGGTTACACAAATGATAATTAACAAAGTAAATGTACTATAAAATGACAACATTTTAGATGCGAGGATACAAAATGATACTGTAAACATGCTTAAATTGATCTAGCAAATAAGTGGGTTTTTAGTCCAATCTTAAATTAATCCAGTGTAATGGAGGCACGAATATGGACGGGAAGGTTACTTTGTTGTCAGCAGAATTACCTCTCCGACCGGTTCATCCATAGAGACATCCACTGAAACAGTGTCGCCCGTATATTGTGAGTTCTAATTCTGAAAGGGAACCACCACCCAAAATAATATTCTTATAATTGAAATGCAATAGCTTTAGTAGCCCTTTCCACCTACAAGTTCAGACAAATTGGTTTGCAGACAAATAACATCATTTGAAAACCCTTCACGATACTATGCTTGTTGAATGGTAATGTTTCAACATACAAAATACTAACGATGCCTTGTAAGAAAACCAAATGAATTGTGATTTTATCTCGTGATTCGAACACAATTCTAAACTACATGTTTTAATACACGCGAGCATATAACTGCAGGTAATACATGTAGACGGTCAGCACCTAAGTTGGCAGAACGAATTGAGCGACAGGTGCATGGAGTATTTAGTAAGATCTGGTGGGTCCAAGATGGTGCATCTTTTCGCATTCAGAGATAGATTACGGGAAGTATTTGGGACACATGGGGAAAGGGTAATTATTGCGACTAATCATGAGGTAGGATAACCCCTGTTTTAACATTATTGTGACGTATTTCTTTTGGAATAAGGTTATTTCATCTCTTCCTCATGACCTGGATGATGTGTGGACCATATTCGACACGAGATGGATGTTTTGAACAACAGAAAGAACAAAATATACTTGTATATTTTCAGGAATGTATCCATTAGTCAAAACTTGCAAAAAAACATGCGTTTCGCACATGTCCTATTCAACAACAAAGAGCTCAGCAATGCGTGGCACTGCATGCTGATTCATCAAATGTATCAAATGAAAGCTAGTTCTTTACATCTAAGTATAATCATCACTTTTTTTGTTTTAATATAGATTTTCCCCGTCTTGTTAAATATATCCGCCGATTTTCTTCTTCATCTTCATAATAGATAAGAAGAGGCAAGACGATATAATTTCACCCCCCCCCCCCCAGACAAACACAAAATATTTTCATTTATTGCACGAGTGCCGCCTACCCCACAGGATCGACGCCTCTGGATAGGTAGGATAAATGAAAGGGGGAGAAGGAAGGCAAACATGGATATGAGAAACCATTTTTTCTAATGTTATGGTAATAGTCTTAATATAGGTAACACTCGTAATACTTTATATCGTCTTTGTCTACTTTGTCTTATTCTGCCAATCTGCCGTGGCGCGGATAGGAACCAAGTTATGTGGTACCACATCATAATATTTAAGAACTGAGTACAAATTGTTTTTGACTGAAGCAAGAAGCTGAGGTATGTGTATAACTTCATCTTGTAATGCAAACTTTTTACAAATCCTGCAAGTCGCGTGTTTACAACATAATGTATGCTTTATCTTTTCCCTTTAGATATTGATGAATGTCAAGCTCATACAGACGACTGTGACGACAATGCAGACTGTACCAACACAGTAGGGAGCTTCAGCTGTACTTGTCGCAATGGGTACACGGGCAATGAAACGTATTGTGAAGGTATGACATAATGATCTTGCTTCCTCTGTACTTTCTACAATTTATGATTAAAAGAAGGCAAAGAAAATGGGATTCCAACAGGATTCGAACCCGAGACCTCCAGATTGCTAGACTGGTGCTCTTCCGACTGAGCTATAGAAAACCCTAGACGTTGCTCGTCCCTATCATACCATTTTGTGAATATTACAGGAATTGTCAATACAGCCTGATGTAATTGATATACAGGCAATATAACGTATGTTTGAAGTATGGTTATTGTATATCGCTTCAAAATCCTATCCAAAAAAAAAACCATTGTGTGAAAATTGAAAGGGAACGGTTTCAAATTTCAGCTCTGTATAATACTGGCCAACTGAACAATTATTGAAGATGTTATACAATTTATAAGGTTCGATCTTGAATATGATATCTTTATTTCCATCGCGACTCGAACGTGCACCTAACATAACATGCAGTGTCGATTTAATGTCTATGAACAATAGCAAAGATAACCTTATACATGGTGTGATTATATCCATCCGATTGCCGTGTTCATTCATGGTTAACTTTCCTCCCATCAACCACCTAGATGTCGATGAATGTAGCACCACATCCACATGTTCGTCCGATGCCAACTGTACCAACACAGACGGGTCCTTTACATGCACCTGCAACACCGGCTACCAAGGAAATGGCCTCAACTGCTCAGGTAAAATAAAGGTTACATTTATTCACCTGCCTTTTGACACACAAAGTGCGGAATCGTGAGCCTTTCGGTAGCTCCAAAACAACAAATAATTGTGATTGAATAGTGTTTTACTCTACGTATTGCGTAATGTGTGTTTATTAATCTTTATTTTTTATTTTAAAAATAAAAAACCCTAAAACATACAAATAAGTTAACTTCTTGTATTTTCCCAGATATCGATGAGTGTCTGAACGTTGTATGTGACGCAAACGCCGACTGTACAAATACTCGAGGGAGTCACAACTGTACCTGCCGTAGTGGATATATGCAGAATGGAACATACTGTGAAAGTAAGTTTCAGAGGGTTTGTTTGTTTCGTATGACATATATACTCCGCCAAAAAAGAAACTGGACACTTGTATGAGACCAAATATTTCGTATTCATTAACGATAAAATATATGATATTGTATATCAAATTAAAGATAAAATTACCCTCTTTAATATTCGCATGCAATCCAGATGAAATCATTCATGCATGACTTGTCACGGTCAATTAACCACACCAAGGTCTGTTTTCAAAAATAGCATAAATGAAACATCCACTCAACCATATAAATGTTGATAAGCATAATGTAAAACGCTATATTCATGGGATGGCATAATTGTTCATTACAAATGGGATCTTTTCTATCTTCATCTCAATAAAAAGTATAAATGAAGACAAATTGTGAACGTTATAGGTGTTATTTTCATCCAAATGTAACAAAATGGGGAATTCCATGGCAAAGCTTTATTAGTCAAAACCACAGTTTGTGCCCTTATTTCAGCATGGAAATGGTATAAATTCTTCTCAAGAATTATACCGTAGTCCAAAGATCTTCAAAAGCTGAAGTCACCCTTGGTCAAACAGTTGGGCAGTCTTTAACATTATATTTATCTAGGTAAATATGGTTAAAATTGCAGGGGACACATGAAATAGACAAGCTTCATGCCTGTAATACAGACCAGTATGATAATGCTCTCATAACCTGGCCCTGTTTTATTGACAAATTTGTATTTCCAGAGTTTGTTCATAGCAATAAAGTTGAATAATGTCATAATTTACTTGCCCCGCTCATCTTGTTTTAAGTGAAACGCTTACTATCACTTCAGTCGAATGGTGTGGTCCTCCATTGTTTTGCTATTTTTGAAAACAGACCTTGCTAGTGTTAATTGACCATGGCATTTCATGCATGAACGATTACACCTTTAAGTTATACCCTGCATGTACAGGACTAAATTCCCTTTAATTTGATATATGATCATGTACACTTTATCGTACATTAATATGAAATATTTCAACTTATACAAGTGTCCAGTTTCTTTTTTTGCGGAGTATATATGCACATGCTATAATATCACAGCTCGGTTTGTTAGCCAGGTCACAGCAGCATCTGGTGTTTGATGAATTCCCTAAAAACCATCGAGGAAACATCGGAGAGGGCAGGCATTTACATCATGCTGCAATGTATGGTCTGGGTAGACTGGGTTCAATCACGCAATCACACGCAGGGCTATCTTTCATTTTTTCCATCGATGGAAATGATGAGCTGACCTTGAATGAAGTGTTCGGACCCTATTCAGGGTCACTCATTGCTTCCCGGGTAGGTTGAAACCTGCTGGCTCTGATTTAGGGTCTTGTACGAGATCTTGGTCAGGAAAATCCGATGCCGTCCTAGTTTTGCGCTACTCTCCTTTTAGGTCGAACTCTGTGTCTTCTAGGGACTTAGCAGAATACCAAAGGGTCGTGCGTGATTTAAGGCGCATTTGGGGTAGTTTCTCTAGGTCCTCATCAATAGGTAGGTCTGAGTTGGTATTGGTGTGTTATAGCTTCCTGCGCGTTATCTCCTGTATGTGTACTTGAGGAGAAGCAATATGGGAAAGAGCAGGGAGCCATTGAAGAGGTGTTTCCTTGAGAGTGCCAGTAATTATTCTCATTCAAAATGGTATCAACCTTCTTGGTACGACAGCTCTCTGTCCATACTGGTGAGCAGTACTGTGCAACTGAGTACACAATTGCTTGTTAAGCTTTTCGAAGGGTTTTTTGTGCTTGAACCCCAGCTGTTCCCTGCTAACTTCCGGATAATGCTGATTGTGGTCTTCAGTTTTCCGGAAACCCTCTTCAGATGTTCTCGATATGTGAGGCTGCGGTCCAGGGTAACTCCAAAGTATTTGGGGAACTCTTCATGTTTGACTGTTGTTCCGCAGAAGGTGACCTTAGGTTGTGTTTTGCATGATGTCGGTTACTGAGGTGGAAGGCAGTGGTTGAAGTCTTAGTAGGATTGAGACAGAGGCGCCAGTAAGTATAGGAGTCATTTACCTTATTCAAGTCTTCGGTGAGGGTGGTGTTTTATACGTTGAAATCGGTGGATTGGGCAGCAAGTGCTACTGTTGTCCGTTCCGTTACCCTTGATTGCCCTAATTGTCCAAATGCATATGTAAGCTCATAATTCAGTTTCCTTCTAAAACATTGCAAGTTTCCAAAAAGTTTAAACATCATTATAGGAGCCTCGATCCGATGATAAAATGTTAGAAATGCAGAAATACCATCTCCGATTATTGTAGGATCAGCGGTGTTATGTGTGTAGGCGAGTTTAAGCATTATTAGGACATGATCAACGGTTTTACTATACAAAAAGTTGTCACGCTTTACAACAACCCGCCATACGAATGTTCATTTAATTACGATAATTATGTACATTTATGATGTGTTATGTTAAATTGACGCAGATATAAAAGGGGTAGTTTAGTTTTAGTAAGGCTGAACTTTAGTAGCCAAAACCTACACAGTAACATTATAAACTAATAGTTATAACTCCACCATGCTCGAAAGATATACAAAATTACAAACTACAAAGTTAAAAGCCTGTTATCATTCAAAAAGAGCCATTAAAACACAAGAGGGCGCTTTTTAAAAAGGCATTGGTTTCAACCATTTTTCATACAAAATTATGCATGTGATGTTTTATTGATATAATGATTAAATAGCGAGATCATCAACAACTATTTGAAAAACGCTTTTGAAAATTTTTGAAAAAGCGCAAGCATTTTTTAATTTTTTTCTAAAAATCATCTAATTATTTGGGCCCCAAGTAATTACCTATAAGATCAGATATATTTATTGATATTTCAGCCGTTTCTGAGTCGATTTTGACCAAATAAAGTTTATTCTGCCATTAAAATTGTATGTTTTCTCAAATTCGACACTCAGTTTTTTTATTACCTCACAAAACAATTGTGATGTGCAGCGCATCTACCAAAACTAAACTACCCCTTTAAGGATGTGATGACGATCATTTTCTCCGATGCACTGCTGGGTACAGGTAAAACTCCAATCCCAACTGCTTGGGTGACGAACTCGTATTTGCTGACATTCACATACGTATTGATGCTGTATGTTAAAGGACAATGAAATCCAGACAAATTGTTGTATGCACTATAAGACACTAAATATAATGAATAGTCTCTGAAAATTTGAGCACAATCGGTCAAGAAATAAGAAAACTATGGCTCTTTGAAAAGAGCCATGTATTTCTTTGAGTCACTCAAATTAGCAACGCACTCTGGCAAAGTTGTGGACAACTCCCTATACATTTTGTACACACAATTTAAGTTTTGTTTAATTTTCTCAAAATTTATGTTTACCCTTCGTTCGAGTTCAACATATGTTTTGTAGAATGCTTTTATACATAACATATCATGAGTTGGGGGAATGTAAAAATGTGACTATGAAGAAAACTGTAAAAATGGGAACATTTGTGTACAAAACATATGGGGAGTTGTCCACACACTTATCAGAGTGCGTTGCCAATTTGAGTTCCCCACAGGAATAAATGGACAACTTCAAAGAGCCGTAGTTTTCTTGTTTCTTACCCGATTATGCTCTAACTTTCAGAGAATATTCTTCTTAATCTCTTCAAGACTATGAAATCAACATTTTGCTTGGGTTTCATTGCCCTTTAAAGTCACTCTTTTGATTCATTATTTATTGTTTTACGGTTTGGCAACTCATAAGAACCTGATTCTCTCTTAGATATCAATGAATGTTCATCCAGACCATGTGCTTCAGACGCAAACTGTACTGACACCGCCGGGTCATACCGCTGCGAATGCAATACCAACTATCAGGATGACGGTTTGACGTGTGGTGATATCAATGAGTGTGGTGAGAGTATGGACTCGTGTGACAGCCAAGCAACTTGTAACAACACACAGAGAGGATACACCTGTCTGTGTAATGCTGGTTACCAGGGCAACGGGATGACATGTCATGGTAACACTAATCAAATTCCAACTTAGATGAAAACCAACAATGCTTTACAAAATGGATCAACAAATATGTTGATATTATGTTTATTGCTAGTTTACCATTCTTCTCATCTCAATTCTTTGTCAAGAAATTAGGGGGCTGAGGAGCTGTAATGATTGTAATGATTGCCATCTATGACTGCTCGCATTAATGCATGTCGTTCTATGCACACGACATACAAAACAATACACATGACATTTTTGACATCGATGACTATTCATATTACTACATGTCGTTATATACACACGACATACACAACAAATACATGTGAAAATAGTTTGCCATCGATGACTGCTCGCAATACTGTATGTCAATCTTTCCACACGACATGCACCAACGATACAGGTGAAATGTTTGCCATCAATGACTGCTCGCATTACTTCTATCTATCTATCTATCTAGCCTATGTCTCTTCACTGCAGAAGGAAGGCCTCTTCATCACCATTCCATCTTCTTCTATCTTGTGCTAGTCGCATCCATGTAACACCCCCAAATTCTTTGATGTTATCCATCCAACGTCTACTCTGTCTGCCTCTTCGTCTGGTTTGTGTTATTGGTGTCCAGTTAGTTATATTATGTGTCCATCTATTATCTTTACGTCTTGCAAGGTGGCCTGCCCATCTCCATTTCTTTGTTTTTATTTCCTGTATGATATCCATGGCATTTGTTTTCTTTCTTAAGTCCTCATTTCTGACCTTGTCTCTTCTTGTAACTCCTACCATAATCCTCTCCATTGCTCTTTCTGTGACTCTAAGCTTCTTTTCCAATTTCTTAGTTATTGCCCAAGTCTCTGCCCCGTAGGATAGTACCGGAATTATGCATTGATTGAAAATTTGTCTTTTGAGGGAGATTGGAAGATTCTCATCTCGGAGTATAATGCTGAGTTTCCCAAATTTCACCCAAGCTAGCTGTATTCTTCGTTGCACTTCTCCTGCTGTTTCATTTTCAAGAGTGATGTTTTTACCGAGGTATATGTAACTATCCACCTTCTCAATTGTCATGCCATCAACTGCAATTGTATGGTCTTGTAGCTGGTTGCTCATCATTACTTTAGTCTTTTTAGTGTTCATTTTGAGTCCTGCCTTTTTACTCTCTACGCTCAACTCCTGGATCATCGTCTGTAGTTCCAGAGGATCATGACTAACAAGCAGAATGTCATCTGCAAACCTTAAATTATTCAAATATTCCTCATTTATTTTAATTCCTCTCGATTGCCAATCCAGGTTTCTAAAGACGTCTTCCATGGCTGCTGTAAAGAGTTTCGGAGAGATTGGATCACCCTGTCTGACACCTTTTAGGATTTTAAAACTATTGGTAGTCGTATTCTCCAGATGAATTCTGGCGCTAGGCTCTTTGTAAATAGCTTTGATGAGGCGGATGTATTTCTCATCGTCTATCTGTTTCTGTAGAGCATCTAATAGTGACTGGTGGTCTAAACTATCGAAGGCTTTCTCGTAATCTACGAATCCAAGACAAATGTCCAAACGATATTCCTTCGCCTTTTCAATGATCTGACTTAACGTGTGTAGATGGTCTGATGTTCTGAATCCTGCTCGAAAGCCTGCCTGTTCTCTTGGCTGATTTTCATCTAGCTGTCTTTGGATTCTTGCAAGAATAATTTTTGTGAAAACCTTGTACATGTGAGGTAGTAAACTAATGGGTCTATAATTCTTTATGTCTTTTGTATGTCCTTTTTTGAACAGTATAATAACTTTAGATTCATTCCACTGAGTAGGAACTTGTTCCAGTTGAAGGATCCTGTTGAACAATTTTGTCAAGATGTCGACAGTACTCTTTCCTCCCAGCTTCAATATGTCAGCGGTTAACTGGTCCTCTCCAAGAGCCTTTCCTTTCTTCATGTGATCTAGAGCTTTCTGCACTTCGTCTTTCTCAATGGGTGGTACACTGTCCGCTTTTTCATTCCAATTTTCTTCTGTTCTCCAATCTGGTCTATCCGTATCATACAGTTGTCTTTGTCGTTAACTTCTGTCCCATCTTTTGTTTTCAGTGATGATAAGAGCTTTTTTCCTCCCTCCAGTTTTTTATTGATGATTTTGGGCCCTTTATTGCTTTCCAGCACCTCTTTCACCATCTTGGTCCTGTGTTGTCTCTTTTGCTGCCTTCTCATCTTGCGGATTGTCTTGTTTAGTTCTGTATACTCGATCTGGTTTTGTGCAGATGTCTGTCTGAAGGGTTTGAGAGCTTTTCTCTTTTCGTTCATTTTTCGAATATCTTCCGCGCTGCTATTGTTTGTGTTTACTATCTCTTTTTTAACTTTAGCTAGCTTCTCTGCTTCCTCCATAATCGTACTTGTTACTTGTTCAAATGCATCATCAAGTGGCTCATCGCCTACAAAGTCTTCTAGAAGTGAGAATCTGTTCTCTAATTCAAGTTGGAATTGGTGTTGTCTTTCTGAAAGCTTTCCCAAGTCAATATGTCTTTTCCTTGGTATCTTCATTCTTCTTATCCTTTCCATCTTCTTGTTGATCCTTACTTTTGCTCTAACAAATCTATGGTCACTGCCTGTGTCGACCTTCGGTATAACCTCTACATCCATCAATATTCTCTTGTGGTCCGTAATGATGTAATCAATCATATTATGGGTTGCTGCATTAGGACTTTCCCATGTCCAATATCTGTCCTTTGGTTTCTTAAAGCATGTATTGCCAATCACCATGTTTCTGCTTGCAACATATTCTAGAAGCCTTTCCCCTCTCTCGTTCCGGTCACCTATCCCAAATGGACCTACACCATTCTCTTCCTGATCTTTTCTCACTCCTATCTTTGCATTTAAGTCTCCCATGAGTATAGTGAAGGATGTATTTTCCGTTGCCATTATCCGGTCTATGTCAGTGTATAAATCTTCTACTGTTTCGTCGTCGTGAACTGAAGTGGGTGCATAGACTTGAATAATCTTCATTGTGCGTTGCTTGTTAATTTGATATTTCTTTATACTCCAGTATATTACTTTCAATGTTCTTATTAACCAGAAATCCTACTCCATTATTTCCTCTTTTGGTTGCAGAGGTAGTAAACAATGTGTGGCCACACCTATTTAACTTAATGAGGTTTGGTGGTCTTCTTGTTTCTGCGAGTCCTATAATATGCCACTTCACATTCTCTATTTCTTCAAGGAGGGTGTCTAGGTATTCTTCTGACCTTAGTGTCCTTACATTATAAGTGCAAATACATAAATCTGTGTGGTTCCTGATGATACCTTTCTCAGAGCTGACTCGTCCTTGCGGCTTTGGACCCAACTCGTCATACTTTGGCTTGGCACCAGAAGGATCACCATTCGACGGTTTCCTAGCTCTACCAGTACCTGTAGAGCTGGGCCCGTTTTGGCCTTGGGCATTACGACCTCTTCTTTGTCTCGTTTCCATGTTGATGAAGGGTAATTGCCTACTCTGCCGCACTGGCAAGGTGAATTGGTAGAGGCTGAATGAGCTCCTTGGTCTCCTGTCGGATCTAAAGGAGCTCTTAAGTCAGATGTTGGTTCTTTCTTCTAACAGGAGGTCCAGCACCCACTCCTCATGCTGGGGCCATTGTTTCAGAGGAGGGCCTCGGTTTTGTCGCCAAGGTGTCGACCATGTGGCAGGTGGTACCGGGCTACATGTTTACCGGTAGCAAGAGAGATCATCTGACCTGACCTGACCTCATGTCGTTCTAAACACATGACATACACAAACAATATACATGACATTTTAGCAAGTATGTGTACTTGTATGTGTATTGTTTGTGTACGTTGTGTGTAAAGATCGAGATGCAGTAATGCGAGCAGTCATCGATGGCCTTACTCCCCGTTCCCGGTCCTGCATGTCTCCTCTTAAAATAACTTGTCTCTCACTTCTTATTCTATATCAAAGCTATCAGTCGCCGGGCTTTCCAGTCAACTCCAATCTTGGACAACACAGCACCTGAAGCAGTTTTTCCCACTAACACGGCAGGACGCTTTTTCATATAGTCAACAATTAAAAGCATTATAATTAGAGTTCTTGGTCATGTTGTATACAGCATGTCCCAAAATGAATTACAACGGGACTTTCTGCAACGATAACTTTAAATATAGTAGATCAATCAGATTGATATTTCAGGGTATGAAACTATAACTTATTACATACATCTTGAAGAAAAACTATTCGATTTGCTTCAGTGGTCATGGAAAATGAGGATCTTGTGTCAATCATGTCAGATGTCCCTTCCCTCCAGGTTTTGTAAGGAGACGTGTTGTCCATTGTGTTCACGCGCTATGAACGAAAATGGACACATGACATGATTGACAAAAGATCCTCATTTTCCATGAACACTGAAGCAAATCGAATAGGGTTTTCTGCAAGATGTAGGTAATAAGTTATAGTTGTATACCCTGAAATATCATTCTGATTGATCTACTATCTTTAAAGTTATCGTTGCAGAAAGTCCCGTCGTTATTCATTTTGGGACATGTTTTACTTGTTATTTATGCTAGACTATCCGTATAGCAAAAGTCTATTTCATGGTTCCATTACATTTCGGAAGCCGAACTTGTCATCACTTATGAAACTTTCTGCTTTATTTGTTATCCGTCGAGTCAGCATTTTGAGAACAATTGTTGCTTCCTGTTATACCAAGCTTATCGTGTAAATACTCGTCACAGTTAACATTGTATGATTTCGTTATTAAGAAAGCATGTTCGTACGCGGAAAACAAACACATGGCATATAGAGTATAGGTCATCATCTGAATTTATATTCTATATTAAATCATGTTCCATTTACCATGATTGAACACAAAAATCGAGATACCATTTCGAATTAAGTGTATCTTGTTTTATGTGTTTTTAGAAATGAATAATTGTGTGCCGTGGCTATTTTATTTGACAATGTAATTCATCTTTAATGATTTATTTTCATAGGCCAATCGGTGATAATCCCAGTAGTGGCATCTGTGGTAGCCCTGGTTCTTCTCATCGTGGTGATTGTGGTCATCATTTACATTTGCAAGAGGTCAGTGGATTGGCATATAAACACCCAACTCAATCAAGAGTCGTTTAGAAACCTGAGTTATGTGGGCTGAGGCTAGGCTACAAATACGAAGCTGTTAACGCTTCGAGTGTTAGCATATCCATGTTAGTAGAACCTATCATGTATGCAACATTTGTTCCAATAATCTCCTTTTAAATAACAAATGCATAAACATTGTATTTAACACAAATAAATGCTGATACATGTATATATTTAGAAATAAGGGGAATGTTGTCATTCCTACGTTATTAAAATATCATAATCCCTCAATATTTGTATGTTAAGGACACCGTTGGTTATGTCCAATATCGCCAAATTATATATATACTCCACACAAAAAGAAACTGGACACTTATTTAAGACAAAATATCTCATATTTTTTAACGATAAAATATATGTTATTGTATATCAAATTAAAGATAAAAATAACCCTCTTCGATTATTCCATAGAATCCAGGAGAAATCATTCATGCATGACTTGTCACGGTCAATTAACCAGTCTGTTTTCAAAAATACCAAAAATGGAACATCCATTCAACCATTTAAATGTTGACAAGCATGATATAAACGCTATCTTCATGACATCATGACATGGCATAATTATTTCATTACAAATGTGATCTTTTTTAGTTTCATCTCAATAGAAAAAGTGTAAATGAAGACAAATTGTGAACGTTGTAGGTTTTATTTTCATCCAAATGTAACACAATAGGGAATTCCATGGCTAAGGTTTGTTCGTCGAAACTACAGTTTGTGCCCTTATTTCAGCATGAAACTTGGTATAAACTTGTCTCAAGAATTCTACCGCAGTCCAAAGATCTTCAAAATCTGATGTCACTATTGGTCAACCATTTGGGCAGTCTCTAACATGTCACTTCTTTAGGTGACTATAGTTGAAATTGCAAGGGACACATGAAACAGACAAGCTTTATGCCTCAAAAACAGACCAATATGTTGATGTTCTCATAACCTGGCCCTGTTTTATTGGAAAATGTGTATTTTTGGTGTTTATGACAATAAGGTTGAATGGTGTCATAACAGACTTGCCCCGCACATCGTGTTTCAAGCAAGACGCTTACTCATTGCAGTCGAATGGTGCGGCCATCCATTATTGTTGCTATTTTTGAAAACAGACCTTGCTATTGTTAACTCATCATGGCAGTTCATGCATGAACCATTACACCTTTAATTTATATTCCACCTGTATATTCCACCTGTAGAGGACAACATTTCCTTTAATTTGATATATGATAATGTACACTCTGTCGCACATAAATATTAAATATTTCAACTTAAACAAGTGTCCAGTTTCTTTTTGTGCGGAGTATACATATATTATTTTGTTTTGGGCATGCAGGTCTAAGGTAACCAAGTCTACCGAGTCTTCTGACAGGGGTGTTCCTGGTCTTCAATTTAATCCTGCATTCACTTCAGACGAGACGGCCCCACGTAAGCCGATCGCCACCCCTCAGCCTCTTGGCAGCCATGCGAATGACCATGTTTATGACCTCGCTTTTGAGGAGAGCGGGCAGTACTGTACTGTCGTCTATCCTAGTAACGGACGTGACAACGATCGTGCAAGAAACGCATGCAGTTCGATTCCGGTGATGGGGGGTCAAATGGGCAGTGGAGCTGGTACAACGGAAGACACCGGGGTACGACGTCCGATCGATGGTTCCCCTGAAGTCCACGACTACGAGATTCCCAATCCAGGCGACGCATATGCTGAACTTCAAGAGGTAGACAGGCATGTTTACACGTCTGCCATTCTCCAATCTCCACCTCTTGATTGAGCAGTAAATGACTTTGAAGACCCAAGATAGGTGGAAGATACTCATCAAGAAAGGCAGTCTTTTAAAATAAATAATATTATGATTATACAATATGTTCCCGAAAGAAAAGTGCAGTCGGAACATATATTTTAACGTATGAACATTTTAGAAAATACATATTTGGTACCAAATTAAAGGGGGTATGATGCTGGCACAATTATGCTCTTTGTTAGAATGATTTTTTCAGCGTATTCCGAAGTATGCCTGATTGCGTATGAAATACAAATTGAATAAAACACAAATCCATTAAAACACAAATCCATTTGTGCCGTCTTGCGTTGAAAATGGTGATCTATATGTATCGGACACAGCATCTTCACCATATTGGTCTTCTCACTAGAATTGTGATATAATGTAATGATGGCTATAGAGTCCCATTAGATAAGTGACTGCTAATGTTGGAAGGGTTAACGATGGTTACATATGAGATGATCTCCCAAAAAGCAAGTTTACTGGATAGAGATTTCCCAAATTTACCTTTCTTCAAGATTCTGATCAGCTCAGATATTGCTAGCACCTTTGATATTTCCTATAACTAGCGTCGCAAAATTGAAAACGTTTGCCTTGATACTGTTACTAGAATCGATTGAAAAAAATTGACAGACTTTGTCAGAGACCATAGAGAACCTTTCTTCAACGGATAACCGATTTTAAATATAGCAATGGCTCGCATAGTACTAACACGCATTAAACGATCAAAGGCTACTTCAGTTGTGGAATCTTTGAAGAATTTGTAAGGTTGGTGATCTGGGCTATAGTGTAATAATAGTGTATGAATACATTAAACACAACAAAGATAACTAAAATAATGGAGCGGTTATTTTACCGAAAATGTATCAATACTTTCTTTTGTAGTATAATCAATTTGTTATTGGCAATATACTGTGAATTGCATATGTTTGTATTACTTACATTCTATTGTAGTACAGTGTATTTATACTCAATTTGTTATTGGCAAAATACTTTGTTGCATATTGTAGAATTACTTACATTATAATGTAGCATAATCACTTTGTTATTGGTAGCATAATTATTTGTGATAATTTCATAATTACTTGCATTCTATTATTCACGTTACTGTAATACAAATGTATACAAAAGATTAAAATACATTTGTATTTAGGTTATTTCTATTTTAGTATATAGTCATCACTATGTTATTGGCTAAAATTATAAGTATATAATTGCGTGTATTTGTATTACTTTTAATCGTAGTATACTTTTTGATATTGGAAAGATAATGTACAATTTCGTGTGTATACTATATTACTTAGATACTACTGTAGTCTAATGACTTGGGTGTTGGTAAGATTTATTCAATAACCATTGCATATTTTGTTTATTACTAACTTTCTTTAATGAAGTATAACCACTGTGTATATTGGCACGACAATGTATTTTGTATCATTTGCTGACATTTATATATCTGACAAATTGATTTAAAAACAAAAGTATGTGTTATATAATATTGTATACCCAGGATAACATATCAAACAGGTATAAAGTGGGATGAAATGTAAGCACTATTCAGAATGGTATGTAGGAAATTAAAATACTAGTAATCTTTATTTTTTCTAGAAAAATACAGGTATAGTTTAATTTTAGTCACTTGAAAACTGAAATATTTCATGTATAATTTGTAAAAAATGCCAGCTTTCATCAGCTACAGGGCCGGAAACGAAATTATACAAGAATACCAACAATAACAGATCATATTTTACGTATAATTTACAAAAGGGAGAAAACTAACATAATTACAAAGATAACAGGTAATTGAAAATTTTGAAATCAACAATTTACAAACATCAATCAATGATTGATTACTGATGAATAATTAAACAACCATATAAAACAGATTGTGAGTCTAGAAATGCAGCTTCATTGTGTCCTTTTCAAAGAGTTTTACGTCAATCATTTATGATTACATACCATCATAGTGTTATATAAACCCCTCAAAAAAGTTCGGAAACACAAGTTTGATCGATCATATCTCTCGTATTATTTAATAAGAATACTCGAAATCGGTGACACAATAAAGCCTCATTATATACCTTTCAAACGGTGCATTATGTGTAGTGATTATGCAATCGGGGCGATTGCAGTAGCCCAGAGAATAGGGGGAGGCAGGAAGTGAAATGTCGCAAAATGGCCCTAATTCATTTAATTTACGAGTGCATGACTGTGTTGACCAGTTTTCTAAAGGTTAACATTCTATTGAATACTGCCACCCTTTCCATTCATCAAAATTGTTGAATTTGATTCCATTTTAATGGAAATTATCTCTTCATTACGATGGCATATTAATCGTAAGGATTATGCAAATGGGGTGTGTGCAGCGAACCGGAATATGGAGATGGGTCGAGTGTGAAATCAGACAAAAAGATATGGAGTTGACAAAAAATCAGAGCGTTGCATTTTTTTCGAGCTTTTGGGAGGATTTTTTAGCATTTCAAATAAAATATTCATGATTTAAATTGATATCAACGGAAAGCCCAACAACTCTTCTGTATGAAAATGTGAAATTTATAATGATTTTAGCAGGGAGATAAATGTGGGGGAGCCTCAAAATTTTGAAACGCTCTGATTTCAAGGCACATGCGTTTTCAATTGAATTCTTCTCATTCATGGCCAACTCATTCAAGTCGCATTACATCCTCAAATCTACACAATGGTAAAAGATACCGACACCAAATCAGAGCGTTTTGAAAGGTATCTAATGAGGCTTTACTGTGATATATGATCGATCAAACTTGAGTTTCCGAACTTTTTTTGAGGGGTTTATATGACCTGAACACGATTTTCACTAGTTCAGTTTGGACTGCGGTGTATATAATGTTCCCCTGTCCGCTCTTGCCCGCTAGATGGCGTTACACTCGACATAATATCCCTTTATAGAGAGAGTTACGACAACTTTTGTGCACAAAATGGCGACAGCTGTTTTAAGTCGCTGCATGCATGTGGTGCAAATGCAGGAATGCTAAGTTCAACAATGCGCTAAACTATGACTGAACCTCTTTGAGCATTCAGTGGTTTAAATTCCTTTTGCCATTTTGTATCCATTTGTGCACAATAGTTGTCGCAACTCTCTCTATAAAGGGACTCTACATATACCCATGTAGTGTGTGATCCATGAATTCAAGAGAGATCCATTTACCACCAAATGGATCTCTCTCGTAAAGGGGCTGTCACACATTCACGGTGCCAACACGCATGACCACGGATTGACGGTCCGGGGTCCTCCGGGGTACTCCGGGGTACTCCGTGTTGTGTCCGGGATGTTCCGTGTTGCCTCCGGTGTGATCCGTGTTGCCTCCGGCGTGATACTTGGGCGCACCGGGGAAAATTAAACATGCAAAATTTTCACCCCGGACGTCCCCGGATGAAATCATTCCGTGTTGGTACCGTGTTGGCACCGTGGACGTCCGTGTAGCCACCGGGAGCTCCGTGTTGAGACCAGCGTTCTCCGGGGACCAAAGTTATATTGTTCAGCTCATCCGTATTGAATCCGTGAATATCCGTGTTGAACCCGTGTATGTGAAGTCCCCGTACGCACCGTAAACACAGGCACTACTGGCGTTCTGGTGAGTGGTGGGGCTCTTGCCCCCCCGCCCCCCCCCCCCCCCCCCCCGCCCCGAAATAAAATTAATCATGTCTTATTTCTAATTCGACTACACAGTTATTTTAAAAGGGTAGTTATTGAGATAAATCAGATCCTATACGTCAAGTCAATTTCCTTTCTATGTTTGTAGATTGCATAATTTCAGGTACAAATTTGGACTAGATTTTTTACGCGCAAGTAACATGCGCCAGTCATTCGGACGGTCACTTCGGATTCTGGATTAAGTGGATTCAACAAGAATAGTTTAGTTAGGGGTGGGAGAGAGTGAGTAAAAAACCCCTTTTCGGTGATGTTGGGGTTTTGAGGGGCTTTCAAGGGTACACAGCGATGGAATCATGGGTCGGTATACGGGAGGGTGTGACCCCGTCACGGTAGTGATATTTTGGAATGTGTGTTTGTTGGAAACGAAGTTGTGCAGCGTTAAAACGCAACCATGGAAATAGTAAATTACAATCATTTTAAGTCATTTTCCCCTTTATGTGAATTTTATTTGGGGACTATATCGCCAGCCCCCTCCAATCTGTACGCCAGTTGAATGCATGATAACAATGGGCGCTCGTGTGTTATTCTAATTAAGATAAATAATTGAACCAATTATTTGTAGTGTTTACATCGCCATTAGCGTCATTTTCATTCTCGAGTAGGATGATATACATAATGGTATTTCGTGTTATCTTTAACTTTCCCGGTATACGTTTTAAATTAATTGAATGCATTCAATGCATTTGGGAAATACAAATGTCATGGTCGCTGTGATAAAAGCGCTCCATTATTCTATAAAACTATCGCAATCAAAACTTCCAATTACGTTTAATTATGTTTAGATAAGATCAGAGCTTACCGCCATACACGCCCTAGGTTTACCGATAATGCGTCCATGATTTCAATTTTGTCGAGTACTATTTGTTCTGTTCGCATCATTCTGTAGTACGTTTGTTTCCACTCTTCCAGTTATAGGCCGTAATTGAAAATAATTTAGACTGTAATGGACTTCGTGATCATTCCAACCATTTTAATGAATACGTGTGGTAGTAATGACTTGAGCCTATATATTCGTGAAAGTTCGTCATCATTTCTCGATAAAGCACGTGGGAGGTTTTAATTTCTCGGATCTTCCTTGTTATATTATTTCCATTACAAACAAATAATGACGTATACTCTCATTCATGATTGTGTTAAAGGGATAGTTGAGTTCTGGTAAAGAGAGTACAGTTTTGGTCAAACTGAATTTTAGTAACCAAAACCTGCACCATTACATTACAATTAATAGTTATAACTCTACCATGCTTGAAAGGAATTCAAAATCACAAACGACTGAATAAAAAGCCTTTTATCATTCAAACAGAGGCGTTCAAAGTTCAAACTCAAGATGGCGCTCTCTAAAAACACATTGGTTTAAACCATTAAATAAAATATTGTGCATGTGAAGGTTCGTAAAAATAGTGATTAGATAGAGACATAATCATTAAAAAACTTCTTTCGAAAATTGTTGAAAAGAGGAAGCATTTTAAAATTTTTTGTAACGGTTGGTTCAAAATAAGCTAATATTTGTGGGGCCCCATATTTATTACAAATAGTTACGTTTATGGATATTTCAGCCGTTTTTGAACCGATTTTGATCAAATAAAGTTTATTCTGTCACTAAAATATTATGCTCTTTCAAATCTTACACTCAGTCTTTCATTATCTCACAAAAAAATTATTATGACGTGTAGCGCCCTCTCTACCAAAACTCAACTATCCCTTCAAGGTTTATCGTGAGTGTTTTCTTCGTGTAAATTTACTTCAATTGTTTCCATCTAGAAATGTAAAAAGCAGCATTATTTATTGACACAATATAAGCATCATCATACTAATCACCGCACCCACCAACAGTACAATTGTTGTCATCTAAATCATAATAATCATCATCCTCATCATCATCATCATCACCATCATCTGCATCATCATCACCATCACCACCATAATCACTATCATTATCATCTTTATGTCAAGTTACATTTTCGATATACGGTAAGTACATGTATATCCACATATTGATTTTAGTTTTCATGGTGCTTACCTAGTTTAATTTTACACATGTACTCCTAGCCTATTTTGTTTTGAATAATGTTATATATCTGAAATTTTGTTGGAAATTAAAATAAACTGAACTAAACTATAGCACGATAGTATTCAAAATTTCCAGCTCCTTGGTTGTAGTATACCAGCAGTTTGTATTATACACGTGGCAACGGTTATTTTGTGTGGTTATTTGGTTTTTGATTAAAAGAGGGCAAAGAAAATGGGATTCCAACGGGATTCGAACCCGAGACCTCCGGATTGCTAGACCGGTGCTCTACCGAATGAGCTATGGAAAACCCTAGTACGGTGCTCGTACCTGAAATCCCTTAATTCTCATTGCCCGAGTGGTCAGAAGCTATTATAAACCTGACATAAACCCGAAGGATACAAATCAACTTGGGGATATATGCATGCGAGGGATCACCGAAGTGATACAGCTTTTTTAAATAATTAATTCAAACATATAAAGAAACTGAGGGCAAAGAAAATGGGATTCCAACGGGATTCAAACCCGAGACCTCCGGATTGCTAGACAGAGCTATACAGAGCTATACATAAATAAAAACCCTAGTACGGTGCTCGTCCCTGAAACCCCTTAATTTGGTTATTTGGTTTGTGTTTGACATCGTCTTGGAAGTGGACACACACACACAGACGACGTCACGGTACGATAGACACATAGCAACCTGCCGTTTACGTGGTGGAGAAGTAAAAATGGCGACAGGAATAAAGACAGGCATTTAAAGGACACCAACACAAATTGATGATGTTGATAACAATATTGCAGAGACTGACTATTTCCCATTTCAAACATAGAGAAACTGACCAGAGAAACGCATGAATATTAATGAGCAAATAAAATAGGGTTCCCGGGGATTCGAACCCGAGATCTCCGGTAATTGCTAGACAGGTGCTCTACCGACTGAGCTAGAGTGACCTTATGTTGGTTGTTCGTCCCTGAAACCGTTTCCAATGCTCGATACGGTCAAAATGTTATTATAAACCAGACACAAACCCGAATTATATGAAGTTGACTTGAAGTTGATATGAAGTTGATGTGCAAACGATATCACCGAATATTTCTAGAATAATTATTGCCTGCCGCCTGGTTCTTAAGGTCCTGATGTGCGCATTCCCGGCGTTGACAACCTTGTCCCTTTAAGTTGCGTTTTGATGTTTGTCCAGAGTAAATCCGTATGACAGCACTGTGGCAGTGGTCATTGGTCAGCTATAAATAGGTCACCGTGTTGACAGTTGTCATTGAAACCGTCCTGGGAAAGAAATTTGAAAAGAGAATGGTATGCTTTCAAAGGAACTATAATAACAACAAAAGGTGATCCACAAATGTAAAATTCAGAGCAACAACAAGAAAATCAAATAGGAAAGATATAAAACAAATCTGTGTTGTGAGTGTAAACGGGTGTAAGACCAAGGAGGTACTAGTCAGTTATATATATATAGCACCTTGTTGATATTTTCCATGTACTGATATTGTCGTATATTTGTATAGTCTTGTAGAGAAAGAAAAGAAAAGGCGAGCTGAAATATTATGTAACAGCAACAAGAACACGAAATTAGAACGCTAAAACAGATTGTGCGGAGGGTATACCCTTATATTAGAACAAAATAATTACACCAAAATTGCCAATGGTCAGCCGTATAGAGCACCTACCAGTTGCCATGTATTGAAATTGTCCTATAATTATGTGTATAATCTTGTAGAGAAAGAAATGAAAAAGGCGAGGTGAAATAATATAGTAGGGAGTAACAAGGAGAAAATGAACGTTTAGGGATGTATATAAACACACAAAGTTGCACGTGTAAACAGTCGTAAAATCGAATGATAAGACCAAATAAAAACATTGTCAGTGACACTGGTCGTCCGTACATAATTGACAGTTGTCATCGAGACCGTCAAGAAAAGATAATTAAAGAACATGAAATAGAAAATAAAACTACAAAGCCTGAGAATAGGAACCCATTACAAATAAGAAAATGTCAACATTAATTCGCGCAGCGTGAAAACATCATTTGTATGGGCACCGAAATAATTAGTAAAAGACTTTAAAAGACTTTAAAAAGATTAAAGGATAAATATGATATAAAAGATGAAACAAAATCATACATTTTTCATTCCCAAAACTAAACCATTTTACGGAAACTTTCCCGTAAGAGTCCAATAGGCTACACAACATATACGGTATAGGATGTATTTTTGTTATAGTAATCGCTATGATATATACACTCTTCTGCTGGTGTATAACTAATATAATGATAAATCAACGGACAACGAATCAATAAAATCATTAATTTAATGATTCATCAAAAACAATCACGTGGGGATCATGAATAAATGCAGTTATCTTATTTTCGATATCTTGAAATTATACAAATAGAAATGCATCATATCACTACAAACCGTTCTAATTATAACATACAACCTATTTATCCCAAGTTAATTTAGATTAAATACGAAGCGACCGTTGCACTTTGATCGATGCAGACTGTCGTAGATAGTTGCTTAGCAACGGTGTAATCAATTCTTCGTCAGAAGTGGTATATTATACCGTTGTTAACTGGTGGTGGAGGGAAAAGCACGGAATGTTCCACTCCCGAGGGATTTTAAATGCTATTGAGGGAAGAGTAAATAAGTCCCGAGACGTAGTCGAGGGACTTAATTTCTTCACGAAATAGCATTTTAAATTCTCGAGGGGAACATTCCATGATTTTCCCGACAGCAAAGTTAACAACTGTTTTATCATCTGATTGCCATGTAACAGTGCCATGTTATATCAAAACATATTACATGGCAGCTCATGTACTGTATTTACTAAGTCAGGTGATAACGTGTACTATAATACAATCATAATACATATACTTAGGCCTAGAGTGTATTTTGTTTAATTCAATATGCGGACGACGAGCCTGCATAACATTAGCCTTTTAGCAAGGCTTCGTGTCTCAAGCAAGCAATGGCTGCGCTGCATGCAGGATCAGGAACGACTGAACGCCTGATGGAGACTATCCGGCGAGTGGTGAATTCACGCGCGATCCTCTCGGCAAGAGATTGTGCATGATAGTCGCGCTGTCCAGTCGTTCTTGCATAGTGCATACTATAACGTGCATTCAACACAGCTCAGACGAGACAGGCCTTGTCAAAAGGCTAGCATAACATGATAATGTGATGAAATATACCACTGAAACAGATAGTGTATTGCAGTGCTAGTCAGATATAACCGACTCTACACGTGATTTTCTTTTACAAATCTGAATCGTATGAAATACTATCACCCCATTCTGTTTCTAAAAGAAGCGGTAAGTGGAACAACAGTCTGAATAGAGACTGAATTTCTTGGTTTAATTTCAGTGGAGTATATTGCACCCCTCCCCCATGGAAACATTGTTGTTGTGCCCATCCCCATATAGACAAGACTAAGAGGAGAATAGACATACAGAAATGCATTTCGACTTGCCAATGAAATTGAAAAAATAATGCGATGATATATCGTGAAGTGCTTTTGGCGCGAATATTTACAATTTAATGCAAACCACAAAATAAACAAGCATCAGCAGTAACAACAAAAACAACGACGACGACAGCAACAACAACAAAGACAACAACAATAACAACATATTTAATTGTCATCATTTATCATGTTGGTCGCTCTAGTTCACGGGATAAAAAGCCCCCTTTTTCAGAAAAACGAAAGAGGATACAATGACTGATAAGAAAATTATAAAAGGTTCGTGTTTTTGTATTTTGTTTGTAGTCATTATCCTATTTCGACGGCCGGAGGTCTGAGCGGAAAGAAGATAATGACCATTATTTTGCAAAAATAGTAAATTTATCCAGGATTATTTTGGAAAATATGAATTTGTATGCGAGCGAGGAAAAATGTAACATAATGACCAATTAGAAAGTCGTGCGCCTTTCATATTTTTGGCTATTTTTGTTTATTTTCTTTTCGTTACAGGAAAGAAATTGGAGTAATAACCAATTATAAATAAAAATGGAAAGTACTGACGTCATTCAACATCTTATTTTGTCTCCATGTAGGCATTTTTTGTCACCCCTTTTCCCCACAGAGAAAAGACATGGAAAGTACAAAAAAAAAACAGTTATAGAGAATACCTTTTGGGAATTCACAAGCATCGATTCATCGTCATCTTTTTATATTTGCTAAAAGCGTGGTTTATTATAATATGGGTGCTTATTTATATTTTACAGATAAACACCCATATTAAAAATAAAAGCTTATAATAAAAGTATGTGTGTACGTGCGTTTTCGTGTGTATGTTGTGTACATGACTGTATATGTGTGCGTATGTGAGTGTTTATATAATGTGTGTGGTTGTGTATGACGTGTATGTGTTCGCGTGTCATAATAAGTTTCGAGTAAAAAGCCCTTAACCATTATTTCTAATTCCCTCTGCCTTTTTACCTTTTAATTTATCCCTCTCACTCTGTCAATTATTTATGTTTGCTTTTATGTATGTTCTCTAACCTCCCCTTACACTACCCATCCCCCTCTCATGCCCCATCCCCTTCACCCTCTCTCCCCTTACACTCACCCCCCCCCCCCCCCCCCCCACCTCCTCCCTCTCCCTTCTTCTTATCTCTCTCTCTCCCTCTCACAATTTCTTTCTCTTTTATCATCTTAAATCGTCATAATCAGTTTAAGACATAATTAATCATCAAACGGTAGAATTAAATTCATGTTTTCATATAATTTTATTCATAATAATTATGAACACATTCTTTGCATAATTTAAATACAATATCAAATTATTTGGCAGTGCACCATACAAACAATACATTACAATATAACAACCAAAGCGAAAGCGAAATTAACAAAGTCATTCGTTTCAAACGAAGGTGTTTTACTGACATATAATAATTACTGACCATTATGAAATTAACATAATCAAATTAATGCCTGACTGTGATGTGCATAATACAACAACGCGTCTTCTCTTTTCACAAATGTTATACATGTACATGTATATGGCAGCATAATTCACATAATGTTGGTAAATAATTATAATTTAATACCGAAGCATTATACAAAACAAGACAACATTTTATATTTTTCAAAAATAAACACGATAATATTTCACGACAACCAGTGTCAGAATATAGAGCCCTGCTCCATTATCAATAGCAAGAACACGCACAAATGTAATGACATACAAAAAATAAGCAACAATTCATTAAATAAAATATTTTCATACTATCTTCACCCCAAAAAGGTATCATGGACGGATATTGTTGGAATGTAATCGCCTGAAAATAATGGACAGATGTTTCATTAAATACTTATCATGCTTACTATATGGAATGCGAAAATAACAATTTATAAGCATTTTGGACGGTTTAAATTCGGTTCATTCCGAGTTGAATGAAATCGCCTTCCCACATTGTACAAAATTACTTTTGCTGTAAAACCTTGAAGTATATTCAAGTAAATTCATCAATTAATATTTCTTTTAAGATCATTTATAATTTCATTATCTCGTAAACATAAATTGAGTTCAGCGTTTTAGCACATGGCGCTGTACCGACCATACGCCCATAACCGGCCAGCCGTCAAAGCGGCGGTTTAAATTGCCATCCGACAAATTCTTGAAAAAGAAGTGGCGTTTCCTTCAAGGATAGCATATCTTGTTCTTCCTTCTTTTAGTTCGTGGATGCAAGAAGACAATATGAACAGCAGAAGTTACTGCATGTACGCTCAGGGTTTTTCTTGACCGATTGTTTTCTTTGTGAACGGCATGGTTTTGGCACCCAGCAGTTGAAAAGTAAGAAAGCTTCAAGTTCAAGCTAAAGAAGCGACGCGCGCAAGAAATCTCTTCGACCTCTCCGACCGACCGGCCGGCCTACATCGATTGCAGCATTTCAGTTTCGTCGATAAATAGTGCGGGAGCTTTATCATTCCTTGAACGGAATGTCCAGTCACCCTAAATAAAATGGCAATGTTCAAACGGCAGACGCCTCTTCATCTCCTCCCTCCGTCGTCGATGGTTGCGTTCTCTTTACGATGATCGGCTGCTCGTCAATGTTCGTGACCGGTTTCTTGTTCGCGTTCATCAGGGCCAGTTCTTCTTCAGCCCGGTCTTCGCTCGGCATCGCCCCATTATCGGCCATGCGCGCCAGCTTGGCAAGGCGCACCTTTTCGGCGTGCTTCTTCTTCTGCTCGAGTTTCTCCTTCATCGCGCGGAAGTGCGCCTCGCGGTTCTTGGCCGCCTGGTCGAGGGTGACGGTCATCTTCTCCTCGATCTGCTTCTTGACCTCCTCTTCGGCCACCTCGGCCACCTGGTGGACGGTCGACTCCTTCTTCATCGTGTCCAGCTTGGAGCGGAGCTTGCTGTGACCAGCCTGTGATTGAAGAGGAGAGAAGAAAATGGTTGAGAAAATAAGTCACGATTCAATATATTTATTTGGTATATTCAACATAAAAATTATGTAATTTAGTATGGACTAAATGTGCAGTATTTTATTGGAATCAAGCTAATAAAAACTTTGTGGGAGAATACAATTACTCATTACCCTTTCATTATGTGGTTTATATTGGTAAAATACCAAAAAAGTTTATGGAAAAAAATAGCGAAAAAATTAATGTCGATGCTCACCTTTCTTCTCTCTTCAGCCGCGGCAAGCTTGGCGTCAACCTCATCCTTGGTCATCGTCCTCTTCTTCTTCTTCTTCCTCTTCAGCTTGGCGAGACGGGGCGGAGGTCGCTTCAGCTCATCGAAGTCGATGGCGATCATGACATCGAAGGACGTACCACCCTTCTTCGGCGACTCGTTCGGCGCGGTCCCCGATGTTGTGATGATTCCCTGTGATTTGAGCTCGCCCAGGATTTGGGCAGTGGTCTGCGCGCTGCGCCCCCGAGGATTGCCGCTGCTCTTGCGAGAATCGCATTTAGTGCCCATGACCATTAGTTCTGGGAAACAAAACACAAAAAGGAGAAAAGTTTATTAATGACATGTTAATTAAATATTCACAATAATTAACTAGTATTCAGATCCTTGTGAAAAATTCATATTATACTATCCGATATAAAAAATATATATATATAAGTTCATGAAAATGACTCTTCAGTATAATATTGTTCAGCATAGTTCATAACATATTCGACATTGAATTCGTGATTTTGTCATATTATAATAATGGGTTTATTTTTGTAATATACTGTTCAATCGTGTTAAATTCTAAAGGGATATTTAAGTTTTATTCATAATAATTACTCATATTCTTTCCACAAATTACAGCCATAACACGCCATGCGGTTTTGCACGTACTACGTAGTAAACAGATAGCCCAGTAACTACACTGTTGTCATAACATCAAAACCCTATCGGCTATTGTCTATCTAGAGGCCCGCTTAGGGGGTCTAGAGGGGTAATACAAAATCGATCGCGCACCCTTGGTTCACTGAACCGGGACAAATAAAGAAGATACTCAATGGATAGGATTCAGTTGTCTTGCGATTGTAAATGATAGGTAATACTGTCGCGATAATAAAAGGTAGAATATTTGACGATTGTTGTGGGGGTTAAACAAAGGCCCGAAAAAGGTGGTCACCGGGTGAGCGATTCCGCCGGGTAGGGGTGCGCGTGGGTAAGCGAGGCATACCCAAATTAACACACGTTTGCATGTCAAAATTTGCCAGTTTGTTTCAAACATGATTGTGGTAAATAATTTCAATGTGAGAACGATTTTATACAAATTGAATTAATTATACACGTCAGTTTTTGAAAAGGCGATTACTAATTAGGTTGCATGCCGGTTTGCAGTTTCAGAAACAGTATTGAAATACAAAGTTTGTTAGTCTGTCCATATCACGTTTTTCAAACTAAAATTATTTACCCGCAGTCGAGAAAATAATGAATAAAAAGGGACGATAATTAATGAAAAACACGAAACAAATTAAAACAGATTAATTACCTGGTGTTGTAGGCCTGTCGTCAATCATGTTGGGATGGCTTGACTCCGTGATCAGGTTGCCGTAGTCGGCCTCGAGCCCGCTGTCGTAGGTGTGTCTCGACATCTTGCTGGTCGCCGACGAAACGAGTCGGTCCTGCGACTTGTTGTCGAGTCTCAGGCTGCCCAGCGATCCCGTCGATCCGAAACCGTCTTTGAGTACGCGGACGCCGTCGGGGTTCGAGTCAGTGTTGTCCATGGTCTCGACACCGCTGCCGGGTTTGACTTCGACGACGCCACCTTTCTTCCTGGACGACGCCGACGACTTCCGACTGACGACCTCGCCATCGGGACCGAGCTCCATGACGGCGGTTGACTTCGATCCGTTGCAACCCATCTTGAGTTGGTTTGATGGAAGTTTTGGAGAATAATATTCCTTGACTGACAGTCAGTTGTAGTAACGCGTTATAGTAGCAGGATCATGGAGTATAATTCTGACAAACAGGACGCGAAGTATTATGAAAGAAAACAGCAAATCGTAAAATATCGAAGAACAATAATGGTTGTACTTGTAGTAAAGTATATCGTAATGTATTGTTGTGAGATCTGCCAAAGTATTGCGAAATCGAAACAAGTTCTATCGTAGAGTTGTCACTTTTCGAGTTCTAAGTATTCTCAAAGCGAAAGAGATCCTTCTCCGACGCTGGTCAGATATATTATATTCACGCTACTCCAACGTGCATGATATATATAATGAGAGCAACCTTGCATGCGATCGACCCAAATACGACGTAGACAGTCCGTTGCTACGCGTGTTGTTGGGCCGTCGCTATGGAGCGTTACCACCACATCGTTTATTTTTCCGTCGTTCGTGTTATGTCGCCCTCACCGTTGAGTGGGATTCCTGAGTTGTGTTTATAGGGAAACCCAATACACAAGTCATAATATTGGGAAACCAAAACAGTACAGGGCGCTGTGAAGAGGGAATACACATGTAAACAGATAGTGAAGGAGTTATATCAGCGGGGAACTAAAACGAGACCATTTAACACCTGTCGAGTCGTTTGAAGTAGGGCGATGTCCGTCAAAATAGAAATAAAACAACAAATCGTTCAATCAAAATAACAATGAAGTGTGTTTTACACACATTGTAAAAGAAGGCAGTAATATAGCCTATAAATAAATAGGAGAAAAAAAGAATAGGCATGTTAAGTGAATAAGGAGACAAGGGGGGTTATTATTTTATCTTCCTCACAACTTATCATAGCCAGATCACAGTTCTATAGTTACTGCATGTACAAAAAGTGAGGACATAAATTTATGGATTTAATCATTTTTTATATAGTTGTTTTGAATGCACTTATTATAGTTTATTTTTGTCCGTCTCACTTTCTTGCGCTCCCAACAACATTATAAGTGCACAGACTAGACTATAAGGATGAATGTGTGTGTGTCATGTCTGTTTATTCATTGTCTTCATCAAAAAATCACAGCGATTGAATACACACGAGTGACAATTTCACCAGTCATATATACATAGTCAGGGTCTAGGTGACAAAACAAAAATGGTAGAAAAAGAGAAAATTCAATTTGACCTCAAAATTCTGTGCAGTGTTGTCTGAACACCATAGAAAAAAGACATATTTTAAAATTGTGATATATAGTAGTAATATATGAATATTCATGATGGTCATTAGATATGCAAAATACGCAAAATAACTGAACTGAAATTACTATCAACGATTTTAATATGAAACTTTTTTTTATAACAACTGGTTAGAAAATGAGTACTGCTGCTCAAGAATGTATGAATATTCATTAGCAGCAGTGTTACTTGCTCAATTAACTTGCAACTTTTAAACTAACCAATTAGTCCAATATTTTGTATGTGAGAAAAGGGTATAAGTTGCTGAATGCTACATTTAAAAGCAAGCTCTTGTCATGCCCTAGACGGGACTAAACATAGCTACAGGGTATCTAAAAAAACAAAAAATAAATAAATAAAATTTGCTGGCCCGATCGGGCCACCAAACTTTGAAATAATAGTTTTGTATTGGCCCGACAGCAATTTTTGGTGGCCCCGGGTCATCGGGCCTATGCTAATTTCGAGCATTGCCTTACGGCTTACACCACAAAACAACCAATAAGTCGGGGAAAATGATTTTGCTGTAAATAGAAGCCATTACCTTTAAACTGGTATAATTTGTCATATTTGGATAGCTAAGCAAACCCTTTCAAAATGAATGCCAAAGATGAGTATGGCTGATGCATTTTTGAAATAAGGGAGAAACGGGCCGCTTAAAAGATCTGTGTCCATTTCTAGTTCTAGTTCTATGGTAATACTCATCAACGCCTGTTCAGCATCTAGATGAGGGAAAAGCATAGAGTTGTTATATACAGCTCTATGCGGTACAGTTCCTGTAAATGGAACTAAATTGTTTCAAGAGCCACCTTTATGGGCTGTAATAAGATTACAAAATTAATATTTAAACATGATTTCTGCCGCTCAAAATTTCCCAGAAGGTAGAAATGCTTATATTATTTTAGGAAATACCAAAATCCTAAATCTCATCTTTTGAACAAAATGTGACTATTTATAGAGTATATAAAAAGGCGGGGCACAACGTGGAGGTGGCCAAGTCTGCCCCCGTCAACCCCCCCCCCCCCCCTCCCCCACCCCACCCAACCCAAAATTTGTTTTCTCAAAACGGAAGTGGGTGTTGGAAGGTGCGGGAGCAGTAAAACAAACATGTATTCATCAGGGTTCATAATGGCTCCCGTGGACCCCATCCATTGATGGTTTCATAATGTGGACCCCACCCGTTGCTAATATATAAAATGATATACATGATAGTTATTTTATCAGGGGTCATAATGGCTGGCCCGTGGACCCCACCCATTGCTAATTGCTCCCCCCCCCCCCCCCCCTCCCCCCTCCGAGTGCCAACTCCCTACCAACTAAGTACTAAATAAGTTATGGCAACAACGATTATGCCCAACGGTTGATTAGCTGTTGACATGCATTATGTTGGCCTTTGAACGTTTGAAACGTATGAAAAAATCTGATGAATCACCATACCAAAATGTTTTTTATAGTTTGAACAGGGCTCAGACTTGAACATGACCGAACGTGCATGGTTGTGGCTAATTATGATGCAAGCGTTTCTCATGTTTTGTGTACAATGTAGTCACGTACTAGTTTGTGTACATGGAGTACACGTACCATAGAGCTGTGACAATGCCCCGACAATGCACGTACTACTGTAGTTCAGTATCTCTCAGGTCCAAATAGCCCAAAACTGACCCAGTGCCAATCACCATGACAATTGTGATCGTTCAGTGCCCTCTATAATACCATTCCTCTATCCTCAATCTCATAGAGTAAGGCCAAACAATTTTTTTTTGTTGGATTGGAGTAACGGGCAACCAAACATTAGGGTAGGTAGGTAGGGTTTTTTTTTTTTTTTTTTTTTTTTTTTTTCAGGATTCGCACAAATACACAAAAACACACATATAACAAACAAATAACACATATCGCAATTGGAATATTTTATTTTATTTTTTATGTTGTTATATGTTTTTTTATCAAAAAAAAAACAATCAGAAAAAAACCTTTAGGGTCGGGCGGGTTACGCCAATCCAACCATTTATTTTTCATGGCCTAACTATCGATCTAACACTAGAGATCAAGTGGAACTAGAGATGGTCCTGCGTTGTGGTTTGAGCTAGAGGGTCTCAGCTGATGACGTACCTGGTTTGGTATTAGTCTTTTATGATCAATTTCTAGACCGATGTTGTGTTTACCATTAACTCGTTGACATCAATTATCTTTGTTTATCCCTAATTACTACCAATGAAACAGTTGAATATTGTTTTTTTTTATTATCAATATAATTATACTTGACCTAATATCGATTGAAAATGGACAAAAATGTTAATGTAGATAAACGCAATGAAAAACAAGGCTGAAATACAAGCATACTCTATCAACATGTCTGTTGGTCTTCGGTAATTATTCTGAAGACTCTACTAATATACCTCAGTATGTATTTTTACATCTGACACTGCCATTACATTTTACTAAACGAAAACAAATTAATGAGTTTTATTTATTAACAAAATATGTATCAAATATGGACAGAAAACAACAATACATGACAACATTTTCATCAAAAAGGCGCAATCAAAATGTAAAATACCCGAACAGGTATAGTTTTTATAGACTAGCTAACTGATTCACTTCCGTGCATGTGACGTGCATGTGCCGAGGGATTCCCCTGCATGAGATATGGCAACTGAAACAAAACAGCTGACACCGGTGCACACTGGCCACACACGGATCTTACATGAATATGATGCACCAATGCACCGCACCCAAAGAAAGCTGCGCCGAACCTCTGGCGAGGCCGTTTGGCTACAATAGGGTCATTTGAATAGACTGCGTTGAATTGAGATCTGCTCCGCGCTCCCTGACGTCTATTTCAGTCGTAGAATTCGTTGAAGACGTCTCACAAGCTCTCCGACTTTCGAAGATCTCGGCTCGACTTCTTACTTCGACTTGACTTGCTCTCTCTGCTCTAGATATCACATCAAAAGGTAAGAAAACTTATCCAATTTGACAAGCTTGGGTACCCGGCAATTGGTATGATTTGCGACGGCAGAGCAGCGGCGTGGGCTCGGTGAGGTGGTGGAAGAGTGATTGAAGCTTCAAGTTCAACTCAACTCTAAAACATTCAAAATTAGTCCATGACTGTATTAATTTTTACATTTTATTATGTTAATTGATGAATGACTGAATTGTGAGAGTGAGATTGAGCATTTATGATAGTGATTCATATTTGAAAGTGGAATTTTAACATGTTTTCTTGAGACTGAGAGACTTGCCTTGCACTTTCCAGGACTAGCTTGTTTTGGTTCATCTTGCGGCTGGGCTTGCCCTTTTCAGACTGTTTTGTAAATGAGTATGCTACTTGAGATTCATATATGCATGATTTGTTTTTGTTTTTGCTTTTGCATTTTGATTTAGACGGGTATTTGCTAGATCAAGATCACAACAAATCATTTACTTTTCATGTTTAGACTTACGTAGTTTTGATTCTTGAGTTTGCTTTTGTCTAAATACAATCAGCGGATGCCGGTGTGCGCTAGCAGTAGCACACTACGCACAGGGCCTGGTTAGGTTAGTTTTTGTCTTAAAATTAATAACATTAATACTTAGTCTAACACTCACTCTAAACAGTCACATGACATTACCGTTGTCAAAAGTCAAAGACAACATGTAAATTTCATGTTTTGTTACATCTTTCAATAACTATTTTTTCATGTGATTTTCTAATTTTACATGTATTGGTATAAATGTTTGTATTTAAACTAAGGTTTGATCAAGAAATGTACTTCAAAATTCAGTTCCAAGAATGCAAGACATGGATATTTAGAATTGATATTTTACATTTAAACGTTTGCTCATTGATTATAAATTGAGTCGAATTTGGTAGTGAAGGTAATCTTGTACTTAACAAGCCTCGAGAAATTCAGATTTTTTGAATTTTTAAAAATATTTTTAAATCGAAATTGAAAATGAGAAAATTCACCCTCCAAACCAGGCCCAAATTCACCCCGATCTCGCCGCTTAGGTCGATGACGTGTGACGAGGGGGTGAATTCTCTACTATATCGCGGTAAACATCAGTTTGCGTGCATTATTTTGTTTACAACGTCCATCGCTCGCTCGTTTTGCAACATCGGAAATGAAGAAACAAAAATCTAGAATTGCCCAATGTTAGTGTAAAAGTAGATATTTTACCGTATGAGTGGTTATTTTCCCAAAATTAGAGATTTGTTTGACAAATTGAGAGACGCAAATTGAACGTGCCTCGAAAAAAGAAATGCCCGTCAGTTGCGAACACGCACAGAGTTCAGCGGCACCCGCTCCGCGAGACAGGCTGTGCTCTATAGCTATACCTAGCTAGCTGCACGCCAACTGCCATGACTGCCTTGTAAGTAATTGCACTTTTAAATGCTCCGAAAAGGAACGAAAATGCAAGATTATTACGATCACACCTATTCTAGACTATCTCTTATTTTACTTACATGTTTGTAGGGCTTTTAAAACAAAATACGAGAACAATTACCTGCAAAAACAGCTGATAATAGTGCACTTTACACGAGCTGAATTGAAGCGAGCTACATACACTGCACTATAGCCGCTATTATATTGCATGCATTGTCCACCGCATACGCGCACGGTCGAGGCTCTCCACGTATCATGCATGTTGCCGGCGAGTATGATTCAACTCGCAGACTAGGTGATTTATTTACCTATTTTTACTTTATCAGACACATTAATGAATAAAAGAATAACTTTACAACGAATATAAACTGTTGTTTATTAGTTCAAACAGTTTAAACCACCATAATTGTATAGAAAATAGTTTAAACAACCACGGAATCCCCGGTATAAAGGGGTATAAATCCGGTATATAATGTGGTAGAAACCGAGGCTTCTGATTGGATAACCCTTCGCTCTACGTCAGTACAACACACCCAGCTATCGGACCCCGCTCGTAGCTGGATTGTGGTTTTGAAGCAGCGTTTAGTATTTTCATTTTTGTTTTTAATTTTCGGATGTGCGAGTACTTGGAAAGTGATATTTTCATTTTCTGTATGATTTGAACTTTTTGGAAAGATGAAACTTGGCTTATGTTGCTTTTTCTTTGAATAAACACTTTAATTATGTTAAATTTATTTTTACAGGCACCATGATGAACTTCAACAATAACAACAACAACGGTGATGCCTCTGTAACTGTGGGCAAGGTGGGCATTACCGATATTGGACAGAGGAAGAACAAGGTCGCCATCTTTGATAAAGATGGACGCTGACATGCATGCATGCCATGTGGGCGCCATGGCTTATCAACACGGCAGAAAGGTAATTTATCCATTTCATTACACCAGTTTTCATCATCATCCATCTATTCAAAACCACCAATTCACAAAATGGCAACATCGGTGAAGCAGCATTCGTTACTTATAATCCCCACTACCACAAACACCATCTTGATCTTCACCACCACTACCATCATCATCATCACCATCACCATCACCATCACTGTCTTCATCTTCAACATGATCACCAACATCATCATCTCATCTGTATCACTCTTATCTCGGACTCGTATAGACAGGGTATGATTTTTGGAGTTAGATATCAATCTTTATCAATCCCGGAAGGATGGAAAGGAGTTACTTAGCACTGTGTGCACCTACGAGGTTGCCTAGCTGGAATGCTCCCTAGGGAGTGGACAATGTGCACTTTGTGTGCTTGATTGAGTGCAGTTTGTATCCGATGACCGGGGTAATAACAGTGATGCGCTGCGAGCGTCGAAAGACGGAACGTGCGCTATATAAGTAGCCACCATTATTATTTATTATTATTTTAGATCGTTGATCCATTAATTCCATCCAGATAAAAATCATACATGTATAGATTTGTGCCTTAAAATATGTCGACTTAGGAGCATGTTTTTAAAGAATTAGAATAATTATATTTCTTAATTTGTGTTGAATGAAATGTTCTTGTATCAATGCTAGGGTGGTAATGGCCCTGTTGGTCAAGTAAATTCAAGACTTGAAATGTTGGTGACCTGAATCCTGCATGAAAGGCCCCAAATAAGATTAGAAATATCTAAAATCTGATATGTTGCAACCCAGTTTAGCAAGAACAAATTTGAATTATGAAATGAGTTTCATGCAGCTCAATTTTGTTGGTCAAGGGTCAGTTAATGGCCATTGCTGATTTCGAACCCAGGTTAAATGCATGTCATAATCAGCTGAGTCCATTTCTTATGTTGTCTTAAAATGTTGTAGATCAGACTATCATTTTCTACTTCCTCAGGTTGGAAGAGGAGACTGGCCTAGTCCTTCAAGATGAGATCTACCGAGCCATGGGGTTCGACTTTGACGCCCGCCAGTTCGGCCCGGGTATCCTGATGGAATGCACTAATGAGGTAGGCACCTGGCAGTAACCAGGGAAACAGAACGAGAAAGGAAGGGGGTGGCAATTTCTCTCATTCATTGCATTTCATTTCAATTTGTTTTTACATTTATTTCAAAACCATGTTGCATACAAAACATGAAAATAGACGATACATTTGTTACAAACAACATTATAACATTTAAACAAGCAGAATAAGTCGAGAGCACATCAGCATTTAATACAATAAATAAATAATGTTCATTAAAAAGAGTAGTGTAGTTAGACTTCTGTAAAACTGTTAAATCAGAGTTCTTAAAAAGGGGGTAATTTCTAGAAGTTTTAGATGTATTAGGCCAATATAGAAACGGACTGATTTTACTGAAAATAAGGGGGAGATGAAAACAAGAAAAAAAGGCAATATAACTAAGTAGTATAGATGATTTAAAAAAAATTGATTTGGTGTTATTAGTTGAAATAATTACTAGAAGGGAACTAAAAAGAGGTAGAGATATGCTATGAAAGAGTAAATTAAAAAATGTTTGATAGGAAAGTTAAAATAATAACCAATAGAGAATAATGTAATAACATAACATGACTTTCTTTCTTTGTCTCGTTATTTCTCATTCTCTTAGGTTTGCTTTGAGTACCTGTGTAAACTCCTCCAGAAGAAAGGCGTCCCATCCGCTTGGGCCCGGCTGATCACCACAGAGTGCTTCGTAGATGGGAACGCTTCGCTCACCGGGGAGCTCATAGAGTTCGGTGATGTCCACAGTATCTTCACCAGATTGAGAGGTAAATTTCTCCAGAATGCTTTCTCTCTTTCGCTTCCTCTTTGAAAAACCACATTAGAACTGGACTTGCGTGGCTAACAAACAAAAATTCTAGATTAATAAGCAACTAAAAGCCATGGAAGCCATAGATCTTCATCATCTGATCTATCAAATTATTCAAAGATTTTGAATGGTATATGGTTCCACACAAAAAAAGCGATGTTACTATTTATTTGTTTACCATGTATTAAAATCAAATTAATAATTCAAACAGTATTTAAAGATTTTATTCAAAGAAAAACCAATATTAGCCAAATTATATCTTTACAGAAAGTTGAAAGCATACAGAATATGAAAATATTACTTTCCAAGTACTCGCACATCCAAAAATTGAAAATAAATGAAAATATTAAACACTGCCTCAAAACCCCCAATCCAGCGACGAGCGGAGTCAGTATCTGTGTGTGTTGTGCTGACGTCACCATAGAGGTTATCCAATAGGAAGCTTCGGTATCTACCACGTAATATACCGGAATTATATCCCTTTATATCCCCTTTTCCGTGGCTGTTTAAACTATTTTCTATACAATTATGGTGGTTTAAACTTTTTGAACTAATAAAATAACAATTTATATTCGTTGTAAAGTTATTCTTTTATTCATTAATGTGTCTGATAAAGTAAAAATAGGTAAATGAATCACCTAGTCTGCGAGTTGAATCATACTCGCTGGCGGCATGCATGATACGTGTAGAGCCTCGACCGTGCGCGTACGGTGGACAATGCATGCAATATATAGCGGTTAGTGCATTATGTAGCTCGCTTCAATTCAGCTCGTGACGTTATAAGTGCACTACTATTAGCGCATTTTTTTGCAGTTTTTGCAGGTAATTGTTCTCATATTTTGTTTTAAAAGCCCTACAAACATGTAAGTAAAATAAGAGATTAAATAAAGAGGCTAGAATAGGTGTGATCGTAATAATCTTGCATTTTCGTTCCTTTTCGGAGCATTTTAAAAGTGCAATTACTTACAAGGCAGTCATGGCAGTTGGCGTGCAGCTAGCTAGGTAGCTATAGAGCACAGCCTGTCTCGCGGGGCGGTGCCGCGGAAACTCTAGTGCGTGTTCCGTATCATTCAACTGACGGGCATTTCTTTTTTCGAGGCACGTTCAATTTGCGTCTCTCAATTTGTCAAACAAATCTCTAATTTTTGGAAAATAACCACTCATACGGTAAAATATGTACTTTTACACTAACAATGGGCAATTTTCTAGATTTTTGTTTCTTCATTTCCAATGTTGCAAACTAGCGAGCGATGGACGTTGTAAACAAAATACTGCACGCAAACTGATTACATACCGCGATATAGCAGAGAATTCACCCCCTCGTCACACGTCATCGACCTAAGCGGCGAGATCGGGGTGAATTTGGGCCTGGTTTGGAGGGTGAATTTTTCTTATTTTCAAGTTCGATTTAAAAATATTTTTAAAAATTCAAAAAATCTGAATTTCTCGAGGCTTGTTAAGTACAAGATTACCCTCACAATCATACCAAATTCAACTCAATTTATAATCAATGAAAAGGCTCTTTAAGAAAAAAAAACTGTAGGCAGAATGGCTGCTGAGACGGATTTGACTGTATAGTTTGAATATATATCTCACTCTGCTAATTTATGGCTTGGTACTGATGAAAGGTTAATATCTCATGTAAGACTTATTTTTTTGCAATTTCTCACCAGATGCCGGTTTCTACATCGCTGTGGACACCGCTGACAGCCGCATCATGACCGAAGGCACGCTCGACCGCCTCGGCGTCTCGCACCTCGTCGACATGGTCATATGCGGCGATGACGAGGGGATCCGGCCCAAACCAGATGCATACACGGCGCTGAAGATCTGCAAGCACCTCGGTGTTCACCCTAGCAACGCAGTGTTTATCGGAGACACACCCACCGACGCTATGTGTGGCAGGAACTCCAAATGCGGTCTCGTGATAAGTGAGTATTAGTGCAGAGTTATTACTTTTGTTTTTCATTAAACGTTTTATTTTGCGGGGGATAATATTTGCCGTAAAATGTCTTCCATCTGAGACACACCCGGCAAGGATATTTGTCGGTCGAGTATGATGTTTTGGGTTTTGTTTTTAGTGCTAGATTATATTTTTTTGGTGAGGACATAAAGTTCTGACTCAAGTTTCCTTCATATTGTGCTTTGGACTTTGGGGGATGAAGCATTGAAATACCAATCCTCAAGAAAAACAGAATCATGATTTAAGCAAAAACCAATACCAAAACATTTTTAAAATCTTACTAAAAAAATATACATGTATGTAATGCTGTTATCCGATCCGGGAACGATCCGATTTCCCGGCGATAATCGCTTCCTAGCCGGATCCGAGACGGATCCGAGAAATAAATTTTCTCGGTAGAAAATATCGGAAGATTTTGCCGACCCATTTTCTCCAGTAATAATTGAAAATGTGTATGTTTGACAGTCCATTAAGTAGTGTAATTTAAATAAAGAATGGGGGAATCAATATTGTTTACTTTATGAGTGGTTATTTTGGAGAAATTCTTGGTTCATTAATTCGTTTCGCAGTCGAAAATTGAACAGGATGCGCAAAATTGCTAGTCATTTGAACGATATTGCTGACGGAAATGCACACAAAGTTTAAATAGGCCGACACTCTCGGGGAGACTTCAGATGTATATCTGTATGATCGAGCTGATCAGCCAGTGCATTCTAAAAGTGGCTCAAAATACGTATTTTGTTATTTGCACCATGTTTAAAGGCATATATGCGTGGGTTATAAAGGGTAGTCAGCAAATTCCAACTCGACTCTACCGTGAGGTAAACTCACGATATGTGTTGGATCGATCGAGAGAGCGGTGCTTCGAAATATCTGAACACGGGCCTTCTTATGAAATTGCATGCAGCAAGAATTTCTCACGCTGTCACCTAAGACATCAAACAGCGGCGCTTTGAAGTATTTGCGGTTAAGCGTGTTACGTGATATTTTCGCTCGTAAACATCTCTGATGGATCTCCATTCGACTAGTACAAACATTCCGAACGCGACTATTTTTTATGCATTTTTTACTCGGGTATTCGAAAGTGGGGACAGTTTGCGATCGCTACTTATAACTGAGCCAATGGGGATTACGTACCGTGCGCAAGATGGATCCACGCGTCTAATAACCCACGCATATATGCCTTTAAATGTTTTGATATTCTACTTACATGATTGCATGCCGTTTAAAAGCTGAACAGAAAAAAACTGAGCCCCAAAGCAATGCAAACAACTACTAAACAAATTGGTAAATAACAACTATACATAACAGACCGCGGATGAATCCGGCGTATGAAACAAAGACCCGTACACGAGCGAATATGCGTGAAACATGCCAGCAGTGCAGCGGCCCCGAGAACTTGCTGCTACCGGTACCGTAACTACTTCAACCTTCCCTCACGAACGTGCTTTGGAAATTTATCGATATATTCAGCGCAGTTTTTCTTTGTTTTGGGGGTATTTTTAAAAATCTGTTCAGCTTTCAAATGCCATGTTATCATGTAAGTAGACTACCAAAATTGTGTTGATCACAAAAAGGCTAATTTAAAGCCACTTTTTGAAGGCTCTCACCAAGAAGATCGTACAAATTTACATGTGATGTTTCCCCGTGACTGGCCGGTTGAGTTCTGTGAATGTGTGGCGCGATGCTGAACAAACGATCTATTTCTAGGCCAATTCACTTCGGAAAAAATACTTTTCTTGCGAAACTTAGTTAATTCTGAATAGTCTGTAACTGTTTTTCTGTAAAGATTGATATGTGCATGCCTTAAAGCGCCAACACTGTTAATATTATTGGCATATAAAACAAGAAAGATAAGTCTACAACGCTGCATTTTTTTCAGAGCAAATTGCAATATTATTTTTTTCCCGAGATCCGATCCGATCCGAGAATCTCGTTAGCGATTTTGAATTCTACCGATCCGAGAACGATCCGGGATTTTTTCTTTACCTAACAGCATTACATGTATGTAACATGAACAGAATAAATGATTGAAATTTAAGACCAGATTTCAGGCAATATTTCCATTTTATTAAGTTCTTCATAATTAAAAAAAAAATCATAATTCAGAATGTTTTGTGAGTAGATGAAGGCTTTCATTTCAAAAGCAGTCCTCCCAAATGTAGTGTAAAATACCCTTCAGATTGGGGTAGAATTTAGTTTCAAGTTGAAGTGAAAAGGTAGTGTTTTATGCACAAACTAGCAAGCAAAAGAATATATTGACCAAGTTATGATAAATTTAAAACTTAAAGGAACTTAAAAGGTCATTGGGATATGATGCTTTCAGTGACTTTGTATAGAAATTGTATGTGCCCTTGAGCATTAGAAGGTTAAAATCTTGCGCATTAATAATAAATAAATTGTGTTGAAGGATGATGAGTAATAAATCACTGCATTAACTACTTTGCCAGGAAAATAAGAAGATATAAAGATAACCATGAAAGTAATAAAACGCTTCTTAATATTTTACTTTTTTTATAATAAATTCATTTTTTGGGGGCCTCTGCTTACATAAGAAAAGAAATTGCAATAAACAAACGTTTTTATATTGCTGTGAATATAGTTATAATCTTCATAAATGCCCGGGGGGGGTACTCACGTATATTGGGTATACGGGGATGTGCCGCTCGGAAGGGTGACTTTTTCAAGAAAGGTCCTTAGACATGGGTCCCCTTTTCATCAAAAAAATCCTTAGACATGGGTCCCCTTTTTCAAATTTCCCCTTTTTTATACGGGATTTTTTGGTTTGCCGATGTGAAATAGCAAAAATTTTCAAGCTCGCTACGCTCGCTAACTTAAAAACCACAAAATTTGCGGGAAATACGCCAAAACACATGCCCCGCAGCGGGAAATACGCCCAAAACATGCGCCGCAGGCGAAAAAAAATCCTTAGACATGGGTCCCCTTTTCGCAAAAGGACCCTTAGATGTGGGTATGGGTTTGGAGGTCTCAGCCGCACACCCCCGTCCTACTATAATCTGAGTACCCCCCCCGGGCATAAATGGCCAATAAATCACTGAACATGAAGTTATGACACAGCCATCACTGTTGCTCTCGGTGACTTTGTAGTGTCCTTGATCGTTAAAAGATTGAATTCTTGCGCATTAAATTGTATCAAATGAGTAATTAGTCACTGAATTTGCCACTTTGCCAGGAAGTGTTTGATAAGATAATATCATTAAGATAAACAATTCAAGTGATAAAACACCCCTTAATTTGTTTGCTTTTTATGAATTAATCATGTTCTTTCTGCACCTGCTTGGTGCTTTCTTTACATAAGAAAGGGATATTGCAATTCTTATATTGCTGTAAATATAATTTTTTTTACATAAATGGCCAATACATCACTGAATTTCTTCTCTTAGTGAAGGTGTAGTTATCTGACTAACATCAACAAATTGATCAAGTTGTGACACAGCCATTGTTATGATGCTCTCGGTGACTTTGTAGTGTCCTTGATCGTTAAAAGATTGAATTCTTACACATTAAATTGTGTCAAATGGGTAATTAGTCACTGAATTTGCCATTTTACCAGGAAGTGTTTGATATAAGAGTATCATTAAGATAAACAATTCAAACTTGTGATAAA
>JBAMJV010006691.1:0-53973 GCA_037951105.1 Echinarachnius parma
TACCGTAATGGTGCAGGTTTTGGTTACTAAAGTTACGCTTGACCAATACTCCACTTTCCCTTCAATAAGATGTCAATGCATGAATACTGTACGATGATTGTATTGTTAGTAAAGTTTTCTCTATTAGTGAACGGCAATCGTAATTATTTTGTGAAAATATAAGTTACCTTTAAATGAAATTATCTATTGATGTGCAGAATACCGGTAGCTTTAGTCTTAAAATCTTCACCGGTTTCATGATAAACCATTAGTTTATCAATGATTGAAGCCATTAATGTTTGAATTATTGGCTGCGATAATTGTTTTCATGATTGCTATTGTGAAATGTTATGTTCTATAATTGGTATAATTGAAACCATTGAGTGCGAACTGAATTACTTGGCAGATAGGAAGAATGAATATAAATGTTAACCATTGTTAGCTGCAAAACAGTTCACATGATTGTGAATAATTATGTTGTGATTTGTGCATTCTGTGTATGGGTGGATACAGTGGTGTAGCGACGGGGGGGAGGGGGGTGTGCCCCCCAATAAAACAAAGACATACATAAGGTATCCCCCCCCCCCCCCCCCCCCACTGGGTGGAGAGTACTACTCTTCGAGCGTTGCTGATCCTGGGAAGGACAGAAGAATGCAGTTCGTTCTGCATGTGCCAGGGGCACCATGCAGACTTCGTCAGCTCGACGAGGGACCAGCCGCGAAAGCGGAAGCACCGAGCGTCGTCGCCGGCAGAGTGTTCTACGCAAGCACCGTCGTCACGAGCTTCGACGGATACGAGTATCGTCGGTAACGAGCATCGTCGGATACGAGCATCGTGGGTCACGAGCATCGTCGGTCGCGAGCCCGTCGCGAGCAGCGTCGTAGCGAGCGAGAACTCGAGCGTGGTTCACGCAGCTTCGCGATGGAAGTCCAATTTGAGACTATACAGATATTATATAAGACTTTGAGGCTTTTTCTGTTATTATATTTTGTTGGCCAGGACACAGCGTGTGATTTAAAGGACTTTGCAGTTATTTGATTTTCATTATTGTTTTGTTCTTTGTGAAGGGAGAAAGAATAAGTATATATTTTGTAGGCTTGTGCTGAGTCTTTAACTGTGTTTTGTTTTGTTAAGACGCCACGTCTCATTACGCATTCTCAGCTATAGATGCTTTAATTTGTTGAACATGCATTAAAGAGTCTTAGTAATGCTTGAAATTATATGGAATTTTGTTACATGTCTCTAAGCTTGAGACTTTCGGATTTCAGTCAAAATTTAAATTCATTTGGACTATACACATTGTGTGGAAGGTATATTCTTTATTTCTGGCATACACTCTTTAAGTCCAAAATATCCATGAATCCCTGACAGGAGGACAATCCCCTCCACTTTCAAATGATGTCCCCCCCACCCCCCCCCCCCCCCCCCCCCCCCGTCCCCCGCCTGTTGACGCCCATATTGACGGCTGGGCCCAGCTAGAAAAAAAAAGAATTCCAACCCAGAAACATGTGTCGATGTCATGCGCGCGAAATACGTGACTAGATCAGACTGCGCGCGCTGCATGATATGCATGCTATATAGCGCTATAAAACATTATCCGTTCGAAGCGCGCATGCATTCATATCATATCTATATTATATCGCGCACGTAGTCGTGCGTGCGCGCGCGCGTCCGTTGCATGCATTTTACTGATCTCTACCAGAGCGCGTTGACTCTAGCTGAGCTGAGCTAGCTGAGCTGAGTTTGTAATTGTACATGCGCGCGCGCATGTATAAGTTATGTGCATTTTTAATTATCACGAAGCGAGGCCTCGCCCGCGCGCCGACAGATTCGCCGCCATTTTCGAAAGATTGCCTCCAATGCTTTTTCGACGAAGGGTAATTTGGCTGCATTTCTTCCTTGTTTTGACACTTATGTGTGAGTACACTGGCTTTGAAATATCGATATAAGTTATTAAACATTACATGCATGTATTGAGGTGCTAGAATTACGTATGAAGGTGTATTGAAACTTCGCGCACGAAAATTTCGAACTTTTTCAAAGTGTCGTAGGAGCAACAAAATTATCGTAATCTCAATGAAACAAGCATTAAAATACTCCCTCTATTCTGAGGATTCGATGTATGTAAAACATTTTCGATTTAAACTCACAATTCATGTGTTATTGGCCCGATTCCGTAACCATGTCATATCAACAAGAGATTCTCCACCGAGTACGGTAGTCTTGAAACTTCGCGCTCCATACACTTGTATACACTGCCATTGACTTAACACGCAATCCTGTGTAGCAAACTTTAACACGCATGTCAATGGGTGTGTGAAGATGCAAACTTTTGCGCGTATTAGCATCTTGGCACGCGCGCGTTGTCAAGCTTTCTACGGAGATTGCGCGATCCGAAAGTAAATTTGAAAGGAAGGACGAATAAAGGAGCATTTTACGCAGCATTTCGATAACAACAAGTCTGTTCTACGGGAAGGATTTCGATTTAATTTGATGGTTTTCTATTGTCCATAATTTATACACGAAAAAACACACAAAAAGTAAGTTTTTTCTCAAGAAATATCGATCTTTGTTTGCTAATTTTTTGGTTGATTAGTAAGTAATGTGTGCTCTTTCATTTGGCGTCAGAAAATTCCGTCGCCGTGTCCGTGTTCTAATGTTTGCGTACCGCTTATATGATGCGCGAAGTTTCAATACGCGCGAAGTTATAATACTTGTCCATACAGTACGGTCAAAGATCCTACATACACAAGATGCTCAACTCTCGGTCAAAAAGTGAAACGCTAACGCGCGGAATTGTGGGAGTTTGAAGGAGTGCGCCAACTAGCGGTGAGCGGGTAAAGTTTCCAGGTGAGCGCTGATTACAGTACATTAACATTGGCAGGATCATGGTATTATATAATAAAAATCAATATATTTTGGGGAAAGATATGACTTAATTTACTGATGACACCAATACTCGTTGATATTTTGTTTGAAATGGCAAGTATATAATCTTTCCAGGCTAAATGTTGGTCAATAATTACACCTAAGAAATAAGTTGATTGAACACGCTGAATTAGAATATCATTAATTTTAATTATTAAGGAATTTATTGAATCATTTGAAATAGCACTTTGCTTATGATGGTAGTAAATGAAATTATATTTAGAAGTATTAAGAGACAATTTATTACAATTGAACCATATAGTGATACATGTTTCATTTCATTATTTATAATTTGACATAAGGTATTAATATCATTGTGAGAAAAAAGAATATTGGTATCAGCAGCAAAAAGCACAAATTTAAGAGTATGGGGACAATTAACTGAATTATTTATGAATAGTAAGAATAGAAGTGGTTCTAGAATTGATCCTTGGGGTACTCCACATGTAACTTGTAACAGTTCAGAACAAACATTGTTATATACTGCGATTTGATAGCGGTGCTTAAAATAATTTTCAAACCATGAAAGTACTATACTTCTTAATTCGTAAGATTTTTCTTTATGTAAAATAATATTGTGATTGATAGAGTCAAAAGCTTTACTCAAATCCAGAAAGCTGAATAAGTAACGTAAGTGTAACTCTTAATCAGTATTGTGTATTGTCATAATTTTATTGTAGTTGTTTCAATCATGAAAATCCAAATAAATAGAGGTCCAGTTTATATCTAAGCCGTCTCTATTTCTGTAAATACCATGTTGAGTTAGAAGTTTGAACTGACAGCCCCTGTTGTGTAGCCTGAAGGATCCCGGGAAGGTGTGAAAACTCTATTGAGAACTATGGATTAAATTGAAGAAACCGCTGAATAAATTAAAGAAACCATTGTCATTTAATGAGCTCATTATATTTGGTGACGTTGGCCATGCATGGTCAAATGTATACTCACATAACTGAACCCATCCCATTGAAAAAAAAGAGCAGATGAAATTCTCAGATTGAAATGAAATCTTGAGATATTCATAATGATAAGCTGTGATATTAAGCTGCAGCTAAAGGCCCGTTTATTTTGTTCCTAAAAATAGATATTTTTCTTTTAAAGAAAATGGCAAAAACAAAACAAACCAGAACGTCAATGACGTAGCGCTCATCCGGCATCTCGCAACATCAAATATCGCAAATTTCATGTGGTACACTTTTCAACTGGTCAAAAAATAAAAATGTGATGCCCTGGAAGGGACATAAAAATGTATTTAGAAAAAATTAGAGTGAAAAAATATAAATTTGATGCCCCAGAAGGGACATGGGAAAAAAAAAAAAAAATAAAAAAAAAAAAAAATAAATAAATAAAAAAAAAATAAAAATAAAAAAAAATAAAATAAAATAAATAAATAAATAAATAAATAAATAAATAAATAATAAAAATAAATAAATAAATAAATAAATAAATAAATAATTTAAAAATTACCATAATTAATTAATGGAGAAAAATTTCAAAATTATGTGTAGAAGTTTAGTGTACCAAAGTTAGCTCTACCAGATAAAGCAAACCAAATAAAAATCGGTCAAGAAATGAAGGAGAAGAAGCATTTTTTGTGATTTCGAATAAATTTGCATAAATTAGCATATATAATGAATTTCACGATTCTGTGTAGAAGTTTTAAATCCCCCTCCTAGCCCTATCTTATGAAACAATCAGAATCAAAATCGGTTGAAAAATAAAGAAGAAGAAGCATTTTGAAAACTGTGGACGGACGGACGGACGGACGGAATGACGGACGGACGGACGACGGACGCCACGCCATGGCATAAGCTCATCGGGCCCTTCGGGCCGGATGAGCTAAAAATGAAAAATTTGTGTGGCTAAGAAACTTAAATAATTTGAGTTAAAATGCTCAAATTGCTAGAAAATCAGGCTTGTTTGTTTTTTCCAAAAGGATTGAGTTGGGCTTTATTTTTTTTACCGGAAAGAGGCAAAAAATGAATTTATTACCTTTTTCATCAATTCAGATTTTAAATTGCTTAAATTCAAAATATAACAAACCTTTCAAGAGTTGTATCACGATTTTCAAGCGAGTTTAGCATTTTAAACTCAAAAATCAAAAATTTCAACGAACAAGTGAAGTTGACCAATATTTCTTGCCATTTTCTTTTTAAAAAAGAAGAAAAGCTAGCATTTTGAGTGAAATATAATATTTAAAAAAATGGATTCTTTGACTATACTTTCCATTCCAAAAATGTATACTTTTATTCACATTAAGAATAGTTTGAAAGTAAAAGCGCTGAATATAATTTCAAAAATTCCCAGGTTGACACCCGCCAGCGTACGCCACCCGCCAGAAGTCTTCTGACGCTTGTTCGAGTTTACCCGCTCAACGCTAGCGGGCGGCAGACTCCATGTGCTCAAATACCGCTTCCGCTTCCGTTTCACCAGCGGCCGTGTAAAATCGGGAGAGTTGAGCATCTTGTGTATGTAGGATCTTTGGTACGGTACATAAGAACTGTAACTTACATACAGCAGATAAAGACTAAAGTTGCATTCATCATTGCGCCTTGCGGTGACTCGAGTCCGAGTCAGCTACACCGTACACTGTCACTGCATGCAGTGCATGTGTTGTATACAAATTGTTACAATATGATGTATGCCGAGCCAGGGAGCTCAGTGGAGTTAGTTTAAGGTTGAATGTGTTAACGTGTGTGTATGAAGATACTGCGTATATAATATTAATTATCGGATATCGTTGAACATGCTCAGGCACTTGGTCTTGGGCGCCATTTTGTTTGCACTATGTCTATGTCTATAGCCTTATAGGCTAGCACTAGCAGAATAATACACTGTCACTCATACTATGAGTGACATAGACATAGTCATACATTACTTGTTCTTGACAATCTTGTCATGTGTAAAATATTGTGTATGTTACACATGAGTACATGACACCACACAATGCGTGGTGCCTTTGTTCTATCCCTGTAGCGTCCGGTCGTAACCTGCATTAACAACTCGTTGTCAATGTCAACTGGGTCAAAGTGAATTCGCCAACACCCCTCGCACAATCAATTGCCCCGCCGAGCGAAAAAATAACGCATTAGTCTACGTCAATGTGATTCTGTATGCTACACACAATCGGTATAGGTGGTGGGGGTGGTGCTGTCACTATAGTACTTTTATTAATAACAAATCTACTTTAATATCTACTCTAGATTCAACTTTAGTTCTAACTTCTCATACTCAATACACGTGAGTCGTAGTCTTACTCAATATTACATGATCTATCAAGGAATACGTGAATAAGTCATAAGTGAAAGTTGGGATTACAGTCGGCATTTTCGGCTGTTAATTAAGCCATTTTTCATATAAAGCGAGCTTGAAGAAGTGTTTCAGTTTCACACGATTTCCCGAAGAAAAATGTGATTTTCTAAGACTATATATACTTCATAGCCTGCCCTAGTATACTATAGGGCCTCGGTATGCAGCCGCTTATCTAGTGCCACAGAGCCTAGTAAGTAGTAACTCCTTGCACAGACACACGGCACACATGGCGCAGCAATAATTTTTGATCGAGCAAAGGCACCGCGATGTTGCGGTCCAATTGGTGTATGTTTCAATATAAATGAACTACTGAGCATAGGTCTACAGAAGCGAGAATCAAGATTCTAAAAATTGAAATCTCAAATTATCGTGAACAAAAAAAAAAAAAAATTGGCATTGTAATTTGTAAAGTGGATGACTTTCAAGCGATTTTCTAGATAACCAGGAGGAATACAGAACAGCAAGATACACTTATTTTATGAGCAAAATGAAGATATATCATTTGATATAAGTTTCAAGTCCATGTTCAGTGCATTTTGGGCAAATCTAATTTCAAAGTCAGCTCTGTCTTTTTTCTGGCCAAGTTCTCCCCCGGCCGAGTTCTCTAGCTACCAGCAGACTGGACCAATTTACTAGTAGATGTGGGTACACCTCACAATCACATGCTTAAAATTGAAGTTGATAAACTTTCAGCCACAGTCGCACATAAATGTATGTCATTTCCTAGCCCTACATAAGGTATATCAATATCATTATTGGTAATTTTGTGTAGTCACATGTACACCTTGCATGTATTTTATACAGCCTAAATTGCAAAATTGTATTTGAAGATAATTTAGTAAATCCGTGATATTTTGTATTTCATAGTCCTGAAGCGTAATTTTAGTCTAGCTACACTATATACAGCCATCATTATCATTCAGGCTGGCTGTCGGCATTGACCATTTTATAGACTGAATATGGAAAATTTGAGGTCTCGTTGGTCCCTTTGGAGAAAAAGAAAGCGAAGGGTCAAGGAACATATCCAGTGTAATAATTCATTTGATCAGGGGGGACAGCAATGCGCCACTACTGATCTTGAAGATCGGTCATATCAGTTGCCCAGATGCATGGCCATGCAGTCGACGTCCACAGATTTCTCCGGAGATTCCTATCAAGAATCACTAGATGAAAGTGATTTTTTGATTTCTCAGGCAACTGAACATGAGGATGATATTTCTGGTAGTGTAAGTATTGAGGACTTGGCTACAGCGGCTGCCAATTGCTTATATGATGGTCATCGACATCAGTTGCTTAGATCCACGGCCACGCAGTCTACCACAGATTCCTGTCGGTCATCTGATGAAAATATGGTCTTAAATTTTCCGGCAACTGAACATGACAATGATACTTTTGGTAGTACACATGTTGATGATCTGGCCACAGCTGCTGATTATTCAGATAATGATGATTATGTTGATGGATACTATTCACCAACAGCATCTGATGAAGATACTCTGAGTGATGATGATATTGATCATACAAGTTCACAACTCACCGAGGACTTAGCAGAATGGGCAGCAACTTCCCAAATCCAGGATTTGTAAACTGCAAGGGCTTCTTTCAGTTTTGCAGCCATATCATCCTCATCTGCCTACAGATCCAAGGTCACTACTCCAAACTACTACAGTGTATATACTGGATATGGGGGGGGGGGGGGGGGGAGGGGAGTATTTTCATTTTGGTCTTGCTTGTGGTATTCAAAAGTTCTCCCTAGATCTCCTTGCTCTTGAGAAAGATACTTCTGGAATCTCTCTTCAGGTCAACATAGATGGTCTGCCTCTCTTCAAAAGTTCAAAGGTGCAATTTTGGCCTATACTGGGGAGGATTGTCACTCAATTTGAAAGTAATAACTCCTTGCACAGACACACGGCACACAAGGCGCACTGTTGAGCGATATTTTTTGATCGAGCAAAGGCACCGCGATGTTGCGGTCCAATTGGTGTATGTTTCAATATAAATGAACTACTGAGCATAGATCTACAGAAGCGAGAATCAAGATTCTAAAAATTGAAATCTCAAATTATCGTGAACCAAAAAAAAAAAAATTGGCATTGTAATTTGTAAAGTGGATGACTTTCAAGCGATTTTCTAGATAACCAGGAGGAATACAGAACAGCAAGATACACTTATTTTATGAGCAAAATGAAGATATATCATTTGATATAAGTTTCGAGTACATGTTCAGTGCATTTTGGGCAAATCTAATTTCAAAGTCAGCTCTGTCTTTTTTCTGGCCAAGTTCTCCCCCGGCCGAGTTCTCTAGGTACCAGCAGACTGGACCAATTTACTAGTAGATGTGGGTACACCTCACAATCACATGCTTAAAATTGAAGTTGATAAACTTTCAGCCACAGTCGCACATAAATGTATGTCATTGCCTAGCCCTACATAAGGTATATCAATATCATTATTGGTAATTTTGTGTAGTCACATGTACACCTTGCATGTATTTTATACAGCCTGAATTGCAAAATTGTATTTGAAGATAATTTAGTAAATCCGTGATATTTTGTATTTCATAGTCCTGAAGCGTAATTTCAGTCTAGCTACACTTATATACAGCCATCGTTATCATTCAGGCTGGCTTTTTAATATAATACATTCACTCAGTTGTGTGCTGTCGGCATTGACCATTTTATCGACTGAATATGGAAAATTTGAGGTCTCGTTGGTCCCTTTGGAGAAAAAGAAAGTGAAGGGTCAAGGAACATATCCAGTGTAATAATTCATTTGATCAGGGGGGACAGCAATGCGCCACTACTGATCTTGAAGATCGGTCATATCAGTTGCCCAGATGCATGGCCATGCAGTCGACGTCCACAGATTTCTCCGGAGATTCCTATCAAGAATCACTAGAAGAAAGTGATTTTTTGATTTCTCAGGCAACTGAACATGAGGATGATATTTCTGGTAGTGTAAGTATTGAGGACTTGGCTACAGCGGCTGCCAATTGCTTAATATGATGGTCATCGACATCAGTTGCTTAGATCCACGGCCACGCAGTCTACCACAGATTCCTGTCGGTCATCTGATGAAAATATGGTCTTAAATTTTCCGGCAACTGAACATGACAATGATACTTTTGGTAGTACACATGTTGATGATCTGGCCACAGCTGCTGATTATTCAGATAATGATGATTATGTTGATGAATACTATTCACCAACAGCATATGATGAAGACTCTGAGTGATGATGATATTGATCATACAAGTTCACAACTCACCGAGGATTTAGCAGAATGGGCAGCAACTTCCCAAATCCAGCATTGTAAACTGCAAGGGCTTCTTTCAGTTTTGCAGCCATATCATCCTCATCTGCCTAACGATCCAAGGTCACTACTCCAAACTACTACAGTGTACACTATACTGGATATGGGGGGAGGAGAGTATTTTCATTTTGGTCTTGCTTGTGGTATTCAAAAGTTCTCCCTAGATCTCCTTGCTCTTGAGAAAGATATTTCTGGAATCTCTCTTCAGGTCAACATGGTCTGCCTCTCTTCAAAAGTTCAAAGGTGCAATTTTGGCCTATACTGGGGAGGATTGTCACTCCATTTGAAAGTGAGCCATTCATTATTGGTTTATATTGTGGAACAAGAAAGCCAAAAGATGCAGAACAGTTTTTTGTTCCGTTTGTTTCTGAGATGAAAGAGATTGAAGGAAAAGGTGGTGTTCACATTCAAAGTCTCAACAAAATTGTTCCCATCATCCTGTAATGCTTCATCTGTGATGCACCAGCGCGTTCCTTTGTGAAGCAAACAAAGCCACACAACGCATATTACGGATGTGAAAAGTGTATCCAGAAAGGTGTCTGGCTGGGAAAAGTGACATTTCCAGAGACTGATGCACCACTTCGAACTGATGCAAGTTTTGTTGATATGGTGCAGGAAGAACACCATGTTAGCCAAAGTCCTATTTCTGAACTATCATTGGGACTTGTTTCTCAATTTCCTCTTGATCCTATGCACCTTGTACATCTCGGTGTAGTGAAACGCCTGATATGGAGCTGGATCAAGGGACCAATTGCAAATGGATGTCGAATCAGTCGAAATATCATTGGGCAGATTTCCAATTCTCTCATTTCCTGTCACCCCTATGTTCCCCGTGAATTTCCAAGAAAATGTCGGTCGTTCGATGAATTCGAAAGATGGAAGGCTACGAATTTCGACAATTCATCATTTACAGTGGAACCGTGGTCTTAAAGGGAAAACTCTCTGACTCTTTTTTATCGTCACTTTCTTCTTCTGTCTGTTGCTATATTTTGTTTGTCCAGCTCTGATTACTTAGCAATACATAGCGAGTATGCTGATGAACTGCTCAACTTGTTTGTAAAACAGTGGGCGTGTTTATATGGGAGAGACATGCTTGTTTACAATGTGCATGGACTTGTTCATCTGGCATCTGATGCTAAAGAATTAGGACCTCTCGATTCTTATTCTGCTTTCCCATTCGAGAATTTTCTGGGAAAATTGAAGAAAGTTGTTCGAAAACCACACAGGTGCCTCAAGTAATTCGAAGGATGTCAGAAATGAAAATCAAAAGAAAGAAGAAAGTCAATGAAGATATTTGCTTTGGGGCAGATCATGTTGATGGACCAATCGTCCTCGCCTACAGGAGATTTTCCCAGCATCGGAGTATGCAGCTTAATGGGATGTACTTGTCAGCTAAAGACAGTGATAATTGTGTTCGGATTGGTTCACATTATGGACTGATAAGGAATATCATCAAAGGTCAACAAGATTCAACTTTGTCTGAAGTGTTTGTGATGTTTGAGCAATTTAATGTTGTTTGTGATTTCTATCAGTATCCATTGAAGTCCTCTGACCTTGGCATTGTGAAAGTTAGCATGCTTTGTGACAATATTAGGGCAGAGAAAGTGACTGACATTGTTTGCAAGTTCTACAGGATTCCGTACAAAGATTCATTTGTACTGGTACCTCTTGTCCATCAGCTTTGTTGAGAAGGTTTTTTTCAGGAGGAAGGTATCGAATGTAACAAAATTACAAGAAAATATTCTTTATCAGTTTATGTAGCATCCTATTATACTGTACAAGATGCCTTCAATTTAAATGTAACGTATACTTACCGTGGAATTGCCCTAATGCACATTTCGCTTATAATTGCTTTTGTTTTAGTTTTCTTTGCCGAAACCTTTTTTTAACATACTTGCAGTGAAAATATACATGGGGGCACAAGGCGATTAAGCCCCCCCCCCCCCCCCCCCCATATTTCCAAAAAGAGTCCCCAAAATTGCCATTGGGCATCGGGTTCAATGCAAAGCAAATATTAGAGTGCAATTTTCTTGCAAGCGAACTTAATTACAGTAGCCCCTGGAAAATACATTTGATTTTTATCCATCATGCTTGATGATCATTGAAAATATTAAAGGTAAATACCAGTTTTGAAAACGCCCCCCTCTCAAAAAAATGAAATGGAAGTTTTATTACCAATAATGTGAAAGAATATAATTATACTAATATAGGATTATCCAAAGAAACCCAATAAACCGCCTACTAATTGATATATTTGTGAAATTATATATTTATTCCAATGAGATAGATATCGCCAACAAGGAATCGCCCATACGCTACGTGTATTATGACCACGTGGTGGTCCACGTGGCGGTTCGCTCATACTTCCGATATTTCTGTATTTAACGATGCTTAGGTTCGGATTTTACCACACAAGCCCATTTCTATACATATTCAGCAATACTGATCCATTTAGATGTATTTGGCTACTTTCCCGAAACTGATCTTGGGCTTTAAAGAGGAAATCAGCTTCGGCGCCATAATGTAGAGCTCATGCAGGAAATATATTCAACCTTTTTCCATTCATACTTGATTTAAATTCTTAGAGAAATATGACTAGTTCACTTTTTTCCAACTATTTACAAATTTGTTGGACAAATTTTAATTCTTCTTTAAACTAAGAATGTAAGTACTGTTTACTTTTCTACACCTCATATTTGCATGTACATGTAATATATCTTACCAGTACTCCATATCTTTAAATTCTACTTTCCGGAACTTTGTAAATATGGCAACTCTGAAATATGTTGTCGTTGAATTTGAGAAAGATGTTCTTGGTGGCCAAACTACCCTTGAAGTAGTGCAGGAGGTATGGCGTGATAGGGAGGGCCATAGGTGTTTTTTTGTACCAAAGTCATTATTCGAGCAGTCGAATAGTCAATGCAGCCAAGAAAGGAGAGCTTCCAACAGATAAATGGAAGTCATTTCCAGTGAAGAAAGAATGGTACACAACAGGTATGTGATATGTTCATTTTTATTAATTAATATCAATTGCCAAGAGCATTTATAAAATATAGAATAACATGTCCATGTATAAACAGTTTCCTACACGGCCAAGTGTTTTCTGGTGAGAGTGAAATGGGTCTGGAGACTCTGGAGTCTATTTTATTTTAGACAAGTTCTGCCTTCTCTTTGAACTCTCATGTGATGCCATATTGTTGAAATAATTATAAGAAATTTGGCCCGGTCTTGGTATTAAAGTAACAAGCACTGTACACAGGAAGGTGTATATGAGACTACACAATCAAATGGCATAAACATCATGAGGGCCAATTGTTACGCTGTTACGTGTAATTTTTTACAATATGAAGGGCTTGAAGGCATTTGAAGAGCCATGCTTCTCAGGGAACATTTTTCTCTGATGTTCTTCCACACTAGCATGATGTAGGAAAGACCCATGGGTTACAGAAATGCAAGATTTTGTTTTTCCTGCAAGGCAGCTTGGGGATCGACTAAACCAGGGGTGCTTTTATTTTATTAGGTTATACATATACATATGTATAACCTATTGATTTTGTTCGAATTTTTATTATTAAGGTTATACATATACATATGTATAACCTTATTGATTTCGTCAAGATTTTTATTTATTTATTTATTAAAGGGGACCACCAGGCAAAGGACAACACATTATTATATGTTTTGGTACCGTTTTGTGATATCAAATAGATACCAAACATTTTTCAAAGGGTTGTGTAATTCATAAACAAAGCAATTAATTTCCCCAACTTACGGAACCACGGCTATCTCGTGGTTCCACACGGGCCAGGCATTTGCGAGTGCGCCAATGCAACTCACGCGTACGTCAATAGAATCCCGGATGATTCGTTCGCTCTGCACAGAGCGCCGCTGGATCTGCTCGCATAATAGTCTGCGCATTCAGACCGCATGACCGCATGCCTTAGAATGGTCATGCGTTTTCCATTTTTTTTTTCTTTTCTGAAAACATATTTTTGTGAACTTATTGAAGGAATGGAATACTTAAGATGTTACCTTTCTATAAAAAGATTATTATTTTTGGGTGGTGGTACCCTTTAAGGTTATACATACATATGTATAACCTTATTGATTTCGTCAAGATTTTTATTATTTTTATTCTCCCCATCACTTTTGTTCGTCGATTATCTCAAGATCACATGTATCAAATATCATTAATCTTCACATGATGATAGATCATGTTCTAACTTAGAACTGCCCACTTTTTCAGTGACGTCACATGACTGTGACGTCATCAGGACGCCATTTTGTAAAATGTTAATAATCATCATATCTCAGTCATGAAATATCAATTTCAATTCAAATTTCGCATTAACATTAATCAGGTCAATAGTCATATTTTAAGCTCATGCGCGTGCAATTACACTCGGAGACGCGCGCGTACGCGTCCGTCAAATGAAAAAAATGTCAAAAAATGCTCAAAACCTCAACCCGAGTAATTTACTATATGTTTCAGACAATTTTAAGCGTTTCAAGAAATTCCGCGCGTGCGCGTCGGCGCGCGCGTATTTGCGCGCGTAACACGAATTAATAGTAAAATTGTCATTTTTTCACATGTTTTGCATTCCTTATAGATCCCTCAACACACCCTATCAATTTGAGTCATTGTTGACTCATAATAACGGAGTACGCGCGCGTCAAAGTCAAAATTACGCGCGCACGCAAATTGGCCAAATATGGTAAAAACATACTTATTTTATTCGGCGATAACTTTTTTAAAAGTCCACAAACATCCAATTTTCTTTTAATATTCGGATATATTATGAGTTGTAGATACGAATTCATACCTCATTTATGCCGAGTAAATGTTATAAAGTCATCATATTGACGGTTAAAGTTGAAAATTAAAGTTGCGAATTTTAATCAATTTCAGTCAATGTTGAAATCGATCACAGCGGACTATTGACCATATCTCACTTATTCTCCATCAATGTACTCCCAAATTTTGATATATCGTAGCTGATGTTCTGCTCTATTCGCAATCTATTCACATCATTTAGTTTTGTTCAATGGATCCTGATGAATTGTTTGATTGGAAATAAGAGTTCAAATCTGTTACAAATTGAGGTTTAGCCAAAACGTATGTTATCGATATAACTGCTGAAGGAATTATGCTATCAATTTGAGATTTCGCATGTAGATAGGGACTTGCAAGCCCATCATTTCATAAGTTAACACCAAATCGCGAAAATGCATAATTCATTGTTATATTTACCGTTAAAGGTCAAATAAATCAAGCATGAATACTCAATAACCACGTACGCCGCGGACATGTAATCCAGCACACATGTATATTATAATGAAAGGAAAAATGTTCATAAGATAAGATCGGATAATGAAAATGGCGTTAAGGATATGTAATTTAGGTTCAAAGGTCAAATAATTCACTGTTACAATGACAAGTGCAGTGTGCAATCACTGATTTATCTTTCCCGATTTCCCATTTTCGTTAAGAGATCTAATGTTGGTCTCGCGGTATAATTTGTGACACCAGATCAAAGGGTCGTGGGTTCGAATCCAAGGCAATATTTTTTAACTTTCTTTTTTTTTTTCTTTTTTTTTTTTTCAGGGGGGGGGGGGGAATCTATTATTATTGATATGATGATTGAGTATTTATTTTTGGAATCATCCTTTTATCATAATAAATCGATATGTATAACCTTAATTCGTCAAAAGTGACGAATTCAAAATCTAGTTAGGTTATACATATATACATATGTATAACCTATTGATTTTGTTCGAATTGTTATTATTATTTATTTATTTATTAGGTTATACATACATATGTATAACCTATTGATTTTGTTCGAATTTTTATTATTATTTATTTATTTATTATTCTTCCTAATTTTGTGCGTCGCATATGTCAAGATCAGATGAATCAATTGTCATGAATCTTCACATGATGATAGATCATGATCTAACTTAGAACTGCGAAGCTTTTCAGTGACGTCACATCACTATTACGTCATCAGGACGCCATTTTGTAAAATATCAATAATCATCATATCTCAGTCACGCATCATCAATTTTAATTCAAATTTAGTATAAATATCAATATCAATCATGTCAATGGTCATCTTTCAAGCGTATGCGCATGCGTTTGCCCTCCGAGACGCGCGCGTACGCGTCCGTCAAATGACAAAAAAATTCAAAAAATGTTCTAAACCCCAACCCAAGTAATTTACTATATGTTTCAGACAATTTTAAGCGTTTCAAAAAATTCCGCGCGTGCGCGTCGGCGCGCACGTATTTGCGCGCGTAATGCGAATGAATAGTAAAATTGTCGTTTTTTCACATGTTTTGCATTCCTTATAGATCCCTCAACACACCCTATCAATTTGAGTCATTGTTGACTCATAATAACGGAGTACGCGCGCGTCAAAGTCAAAATTACGCGCGCACGCAAATTGGCAAAATATGGTAAAAACATACTTTTTTTCTTCGGCCATAACTTTTTAAAAAGTCCACAAACACCCAATTTTCTTTTAATATTCGGATAGATTATGAGTTGTAGATACGAATTCATACCTCATTTATGCCGAGTAAATGTTATAAAGTCATCGTATTGACGGTTAAAGTTGAAAATGCGAATTTTACTTAATTTCAATCAATGTTGAAATCGATCACAGTGTACTTTTGACCATATCTCACTTATTCGCCATCAATATACTCCCAAATTTTGATATATCGTAGCTGATGTTCTGCTCTATTCGCAATCTATTCACACCATTTAGTTTTGTTAAATGGATCCTGATGAATTGTTTGATTGGAAATAAGAGTTCAAATCTGTTACAAATTGAGGGTTAGCCAAAACGTATGTTATCGACCTATAACTGCTGAAGGAATTATGCTATCAATTTGAGATTTCGCATGTAGATGGATTTTCAAGCCCATCATTTCATAAGTTAACACCAAATCGCGAAAATGCATATTTCATTGTCATATTTACCGTTAAAGGTCAAATAAATCAAGCATGAATACTCAATAACCACGTACGCCGCGGACATGACATTCAGCACACATGTAGGTTATAATAAAAAGGAACAATTTTCATAAGATAAGATCGGATTATGAAAATGGCGTTAAGGACATGTAAATTAGGTTCAAAGGTCAAATAATTCACTGTTACAATGACAAATGCAGTGTGCAATCACTGATATATCGTTCCCGATTTCCCATTTTCGTTAAGAGATCTAATGTTGGTCTCGTGGAACAAGTTGTGACGCAAGATCTAAGGGTCGTGGGTTCGAATCTAAGACAATATTTTTTTAATTTCTTTTTTCTTCTTTTTACTTTTTATTAGGGGGGGGGGGGGGAGTATGTGATATTATTTATATGATTGAGTAGTTATTTTTGGAATAATGCTTTCATCATAAGAATTCGATATGTATAACCTTAATTCGTCAAAAGTGACGAATTCAAAATCTAGTATTTATTTAATTATATCATGACTCAATTATGAGCATTGCCTTATCATGTCGGATTTGCATCATGACTTTGACTTCAGGAAATGCATATGTCTTCAAAACCTTTAGTTGATTTTAAATCTCTAAACTTCAATTGTTCACTAACTATTGAGTATCGATGTTGTGTTTTTGTTGTTGTTGTCTTCTGTACTTGTTATTGTTCAATGTTTAGGTTATGTTTCTTAGTGCAATTTCGATTCATAAGTAAAACTTCAATTTGTGAGGGTTGTATGATTTCCATGTTTAAAATAATGTATACCGATTTCTTTTGTTTTGATTTTGATTTTGTTTACATACGTTTGCCGTTAACAAGCACTTTGCTTCTACGGCAAATACCTGTCAATTTTTACATCTACCGTTTTTATTATTGTATTTTACCTGAAATAAATGAATAAATGAAATGAAAAATGAAATGAAATTATACATTCATGGTTTCCGTATGTCATGTATTTTTATAGCATTTTCTTCAATATGACCACTTTAGAATGAATGTCACTGGGTTTGAATACATTTATTTGAGACTCATTAATGTACCCCTAATTCCTAATCCTATATAAAACTGGGATATTTTGCCTAAACTTGCAATCACTTAGCAAGCATCCATACACGGTAAACGTGAATAACAATTGTCATATAGTACTTTGGTGAGATATTTGGTATACACAAACATAATAGAAGCTGGAGCTCATTATTTCCTCTCTGGATGACTCGTTCATAAATTTGGCAGTCATGTTCATTCTATTAACCAATATTGAATGGGGTAAAATACATTTGGTGATTGTAGGTAAGAAACCTGGTTTGAATTCTTTGAAAGGTATAAGTGGCAATGGGAAATAGAATAAAGAAAACAAATACTTAATATAAGCATTCCTGTATAATGGTGACTTTTTATTTTGGAATGAATTTTGGTGGGTCAGTGTGTTTGTTTGTGTCAGTGCGTGTGTTTGCGTGCGTGTGTGCATGGTTTTCTCATATTCATTGTATAATTACAATGATATTTTCGCTACTACATGCCAGTATTTGATATACCAGCCTGCATAGACGGTTCATAACAAAAATTGTTATAATGTAGACACATCTATTTTGTTTGTGTTTTATTGTGTGTGTGCGCACGCGTTTGTTGCATATTTGGGTGTCTTTATTTATTATTTGATTTAACATATCGATATCAGAAAAACCTGTTGCATTGATAACGAACTCTATTCGACATAAAAATGCATAACCAATCAACATGATTACCATGTAACACAATGTTGCCTCTTAAAACTTTAGTCTAAACTTTAGACCAACAGATTGATTTCACAACAATCTTTTTGAAAGTGATATTGGGGGAATATTGGTTGCTATGGAAACGAATTTAATTTAATCAATGAATAGTACATTGTATGAAATAATCATGTTATATTTCACACGATCATTTGTGAAAAAAGGTTGTTAGACACATGCATACTCGACTGAAGGATTCGTTTGAATTAATACCAACGGTTAACACACATTATCATAATGTAACATGTTACATTATTTAGAGGTATTTTCATCATTTCAACAATACCCTTTAAGATTTCCTTTTTGACTTATCTTTCGAATATCATGCAATTATTAATATAAGCATATACTATAGTATATTATGTTTATGTATACTGTTTATACGTATTTATTACACAAACACATTATTTGCACCGACATTCATGAAATAGTCTTGTTATTTTAAGAAATGACTTTAACAGTCGTTGCTATGGAAACATGTCCGTTGCTAGGGAATCCCCTTTCAAATTATCAACATCATCATGTCTAAGTTTAAAGAAAAATGTATATATCTATATTATTATGCATTGGGTGCCCTTTATATGAATGACGATAAAAAAAAAACACACTGATGCACCGATAACCGTATAGTGAGCATGAGTTGTTGTTTGCGCGCTAAACGCGCAAAAATCAGGAAGTGAGGGTGTACTTTATCATCTCCCAGCATGGTTTTATGACTATAATGAAAATTGTAAGTACTTATTTTATTGTAATTACCTAAGTAGCTATGCCTGGAAAGATTTATATTCTTCATCTTTCCCCTTTTTTTTAATCTAGCATTGTAATATAGAAGTCATGATATTTTTTTGAAAAAAATGAAGAAAAAACGAAAATAAAATATTGTTACTACGGACTTAAATTGGTTGCTAGGCAACAACAGAACAATCATTAGGGGCCAAAACAATTTTCATGAATTGCATATATACAATATGACAGCATCATGTTGTTTTATGTACACAAGTTCATATTTTGCTTTTATATTTGGCAACAATCATACGAACTCATTTTCAAAGATGTAGCTAAATTGCGAAAAGAAGGGAAATGGGCGTGGTCTATTCATGAGGCGTTTCCATGGTAACGGTGAATTTTTGAGGTTGGCATCCGCCCTAACTTTGATCAGTATGACTTCCTGCATCGATCCATGATAGATTCAGACTATTAACCAAAAATGCCCTCCAAAAAAAAACGAGTCTTGGCTGGTCTACTCATGACTATAACGTTTTTGCAAGCCTCCACACTAACTTTATTGTCTACTTGCCCGTTTGGGCAAGTGAAATCATTCGTTTTATTATTTTACTTGCCCGAGAAAACAATGTTAAATTAAATACAAATGAATTGTGCTAGGTAGATCTTCTTCTTGCCAAATTTCTCTTTGTTTTGTAAATGAGATGAGAAACAAATTATTTTCTCTTGTAGTTGAACAGAAATTGTAGTTGCCCGATCGGGCAACCAAACTAGACCATTTATGAATTTGACTTGCCCGACATCAATTTTTACTTGCCCCAAGCAATAGGATAAGTGCTAGTGTCGAGCCTGCCTTTTGGATAAACGTACAATTGTTGTAGTTGAACAAGCCCGGCTGCGGCCTGCGGCGCGCCACACAATACACGTGTGCGGAATTCGTCGAATGGACGATTATCACTGCAATTATCTACGACAGGCCATCAGTATTCGGTTATAAAATTTGAACTCAATATTCGTTTTTTTTACTAGGTAAACAGTGGACATTTCTTTTAAACTTTCACAAATCTTCTAATTATATTTTACAATGATATTGATATACGATTGAAGTCTCAAATGCCGTTGTATGCAATATCTGACACTTTACATGGATCACTTCAATTAGGATAATGTGCATTATAATGGACGTGTCTTGCCAATGTGTTACGCGCTAGATACAACTGAGCATCATTCTACTTACAGATCACAGAGCTGACACTCGAGGATCTAACTTTGACGTCACATGAACTGCATTCCATATTGTCACCGCTGTCATGTATCCAGACACTCACCTTGGATAGAATCCATCTACGTTCAGACCTTTCTCCTGAGGAAATTAGAAAACCTGAGGTAAGTATGGTTCAAGCGACTTACTCTTCTAATGATATCCAAAGATAAATGCAATAAAGCTAATTGACGTACACAATCATGACCAATACATGACCAAGTGACTTAGAATGTTTGCATCAGATGAGAACACAGCAGTATATTATCGACGGTGTTGGAAGCAAACAGCGCCGACCTCAGGGCTGAAGAGGATTCCTCTACATCACGCTTAAAGACATCATTGCTTTCGGTATGGCATGCAAATGACACTAATTGTGACAATAATAGCGCAAAGCTAATTGTCCCAGAGCATAAATAAGTGTCCTACACGGCGACCGTCTTTTACCATAATCATAAGACTATTTACTTATGTATGATTATGTCGAAATTGACAGAAAATCATAACAATATTTGTAAATTGATGACGCCCGTTCGACTTTAATAACATGTACATGTATATAATGTTTAATTACCCTCTCGCTTTCGTTTTATAGCACCATGATCGCGGGAGTTGTGTAAAGGAATTGAACACAACGTATTCTGCGTTGGGGACATGCTACTTCCTCGGCGTACCCTCTCTGATCCCTGAAGTTCAGAAACTGAGGATAAGCAGGGCAAACTTCGGTATAGGATTTGGTGAATGTGTACTGTCTTATGTATTCTTTGAGGCGGTGATGACGTCATGCCCGCAGCTGCTCGAGATGTCTGTCAGTGATGACATAGATGAAAGTACAGTCGTGGCCATCATGATCCTCGAGACGATGAAGAAGCACCCGAGGCTCAAAAGAATCGAGTGAGTAATACACAGCAAAAGAACAATTAGTATAGACCAGTGAAATGTAACGTGTACAATATTGGCACAAGGGTGACAGGTTGCAATTTTATTTAGAACTTTCTTGTATTTCTTTGAAATCATGCATGTCATTATAATTTATTTGTCACATTATTTAGGACCAATTGCCGCTTCCTCGTAGCTGACAATATAATACCTATACTGTTTGGTATCATAATTGGATTATGGAATTATAAAGGAGGAACAGATATATGAACAGAACAGTAATGTACAACGTTATTACGCGCCATACTCCATTAGTTTATAGCAATGAGTGACACCGGAAATGGCAATGACATTGACAAGGGCCTGAGCAGTACTATCCCTCTGGAATTCTGTGACAAACGACCACAGTAGTAGTATACGTGTTGACATGTTTGTATTTTATGAAAGAAAAACCAACATTAGCGTTCGACCTTGATCAGCTTTGTTCGTGTGCTGGCGCAGTAATATTGAAACAAACGAAACATGTAATAGATATTAAGGGGGTAGTTCAGTTTTGGTAGAGATGGCTCTGCACAACCCAATTTTGTTGTGAGGTAATGAAAAACTGAGTGCCGAATTTGAAAGAACATCCAATTTTGATGGCAGAATAAACTTTATTTGGTTAAAATCGGTTCATAAATGGCTGAAATATCAATAAATATATCCGATCGTAATAAATTTAGACCCCAAATGTAATCTTCTTCTTCTTCTTCTTCCAATTTGAGTACAGACCGCCTTTGGCGTATTTTCATACTATCACGTACTTAGGCTCAGCGGTGCCTTATTTGCGCCCCTTCCTGCTTGAATGTATCCAAGGAGGTGCTTCCCACAAGATTCGATGATTTAAAAAAAAAATGCTTACACTTTTTCAAAAAAAATTCAAAAGCGGTTTTTGAATAGTTGTTGATGATCTCTCTATTTGATCATCATTTCAACAATACATCACTTGCATAATTTTGTATGAAAAATGGTTGGAACCAATGCCTTTTTAGAGAGCGCGCTATTGTGCTTTAATGGCTCTTTTTGAATTATAACATGCTTTTTACTTAGTCGTTTGTAATTTTGTATACCTTTCGAGCATAGTGGAGTTATAACTACAAGTGTGTAATGTTACTGTGCATGTTTTGGTTACTAAGGTTCAGCCTTACCAAAACTGTACTACCCCTTTAAAGGGACTTAGTAACATTGTCCAAATCCTCAAAATACAATTGGAAAACTAGCAGTTCTCTGACACCTTGTTTAGTTCGTATTAACCAAAAAAACATGAGACAGGTTTCGGTTTTTCAAATTTCGTTACAAAGATATGTACAATTGAAGTTTTCAGATATTACATTATCCGTTGGATTTTCGAAACCGTGTACAAAATGAGTGCTGTGAGTTAGTGAATATCACTTTGCATTTTGCTCATTTCTCGGCCATATAACATCCATTTGACTTGAAACTTTCACACAATACCCCGTGGACATAATATATAACAACAATATACATTATATCAACCAATCATCACTTTTTGCACATGTTAACAAAGTTACTAGATCCCTTTAAACAAAGACATACACGCAACCAAATATCATCTGTTGAGAAAAAAGGCACGAAAAAACAGTTTGGGAGTCTTGAAGAAGTATAATTTAGCTACCGTAAATCTTATTTTTGATTACTATAAAAAAAGATAAGTTATTTTCCAAAATATCACATAGAGTTCGTACTGATGAAGTTGGTATGCATACTTAAATCTATTCAACATTTAAGTGAACGTCCTTATTGCTCTCATCGAAGAAATAATATGAAATAACGAAAGAATAGGAAGCAATAATACATTTTAAATAATTATATGCAGATACACAATGTTAATATGTTAATAAACTCGAGCATGTCATAATAACCTAAATAATTGAAGAACGGAAACGAGAAGTTCGTTTATATTCAGACATACAAGATCATTACCCTATTTCATGTTTGTCTTTCTATTTCAGTTTGGCCAATAAAGATGTTTTCGGTAACTTTCCCAATACTGTTATTGGCTTTAAGCTATCGATCTTTCTGAGTAGTTGTGTGCGGCCCAAGGTGTATTAACAATTGAAATAAAAAAATACAGGACAGGCGCACACTAAACCAAATATGATATAGCATGACAAAAATGTTTACGAATAGGAAGCAACACTAAATTCAATTATGTAGTTACAGTTATGATGTTTTGATAGAAGCCATCATGTCATGCCTGTATAATCTATAGCTAATTGAAGAACATGTATTAATTGGTCGGTTTATAATCAAGCATATAAGATCATTACCCTGTTTTGATGTTTTCTTTTTTAAAACCTTCAGGTTGGACATATGTGAACCAGATGAACGTTTACTCGACCTGGTTGATGAGATCAATAGAGAGGGCCGGTTACGTGTGGTGGTAAAGCAAGTTCCTCAGGTAAATTGAGTAACGTATATTAAAATCGCTACCTACAAATTGCCTCAGCCAAGTCATTACTCCCAAACGTCACTTCAGATAAACATAAAGATTCACGATAAATCGTCCGATCAATCAATTAATCGTACGACTGGTTAATTTATCGTGCGAGTAATCGTACAACTTATCAATCGTACAATTAATTGTGAATATTTGATACGGGGCCCTGGTGTATACCCCTTGGTGCAGGAAGAGTACTATACGTCAATGCCAATAGTACTAGACAGGGGCCGCGGAACTGGGTGGCTGGGGGGCTGCCGCCACCCCACTTTTTTGGCTTAAAACAAAGAAGTACATAAGCATAAAATAACAATTACTAAAACAATTAAAATGTGATCAGCCCCCCCCCCCCCCCCTCCCCCTTCAAAACCTTTCCACGGATCCTGCTAGGGCAGTTCTGCTGGTATTCCAAATGGATGTTAAACCAGGGATTCTATAATTAGCTTGTAATGTCCATTTCAATATTGGGGGAAGTTTACGTGTGATTATGAAACACTTTCTAAAGGTGAGATGAGTACCTCTTACATATTCGTTGGTGCTGATTCACATGACAAATACAAACAAAATGGTTCTAACAAGGCATTACTCCGACGTAAGATATTTTTTATTTGATATCACTTTATTGCAATTTCAACAAAGGAACCAGAGTAAAAGTGAACAGACTCTTACATAGCCCAAAATTACATAGCCCAGAACATGACGCATAACTGTCAATGCAGGGCTTAAACGTGATACAATATAATACATTACATAATAACAATTTTATGAATAAGATGAATTCAATCATCATGTTATATACATGTATTTCTTATTCAATCAAATAACAAAGGGCGCATCAGGAATAAAGAAGTAATATCCTCTAGCATCACATATACAGTCACATCTGATTATAATACCCCTTGCTGCAGGAGGAGTTGTTTACGTCACAAGCAAAACACGGAAGTTTTCTCGGAAGATTGTAAATACTTTCATGGTTAGCTCCACATACTCATTAACAGCCAGAGTGCGGTTATATTGTTAAAAGGATCTAGTAAAAAATGATGACATGGTAAATGGTTGATCAAATTAGTATTTATATGATCTGATATGGCCATTGAGTATTGAGCGAAAATGATATGGTAAATTAATGTCATATAACTGAGTAATGAGCGATAATGCAAAGGGATACTCACTAACTCATTGCACTGATTTTGTACACAGTTATAATTATCAAGTAGATGATTATTGTTACGTGGTCATGGTTTAAATAACGTCCTTCCACCACACAACTCTCATCCGGATTTTTCATAATCACAGAAATAATCAAACAAACCAGTACCGGTATCCTGACATTTCAAGCCATGTTATACTAAAACAAATGCCTGGCTATGGTCAATCGTCTATGAGTAGCCCTCACATTATACATCTGAATACTTCAATCATACATATATTCATAATGGAATATAAATTTGAAAAACCGGTAGCTGTTACCCTACATGCTTGGATGGTCACACTATAAGGTATGAGAGGACCGCTGGAGTTCCAAGTGAGTTTTAAGGATTTTGACAATGCTACTTGATCCCTCTCACAAGCATGACAAGTATGCGGGATTCCTTGGGAGATTTAGCTACTCGGAACCGGAGGATGTTGATATCAGGTTTGGAATGTCCTTTTTTGGTAAAAAGTAAAGAATGAACATAATGTATTAATGTTACAGAACAATGTAACGTTCGGATATTTAAAGGACTCTAGTAGCATTGTCAAAATACTACAAAATTGCTTAGGCCTGTAGCGGTTCTCACATACCTCATTGTATTCTATTACCAGTAAAAACAACGTTCAGTTTTTCAAATTTCTATTCCGTAATAAAGATATGTATACATGAAGTATTGGGATTTATAATATCTACTGGATAATTATAACCCTGTACAAAGTTAGTGAAATTGCATTTTTGTTCATTAATCGGTCATGTGACATTCATTTCACAATGGAATTTCGCACATCACACAGTGGACATATGAGATCACTGAGATACACAGTTTATCAACCATTCGTCAGTTTGTGCACTAACAAATGTGTTGTAATGATATGCAGATACAATAATAGTGAGCATACAACCCAAACGATTTGTATAATTATGACGATTGTTTTAGGTGAACAGTTTTGGGGATTTCATTGTGTCCCCATTGCGTCGTGGGCCCCGGGGATTAAGCCGACATCCGATAAATACTAAGAGTCCATTGAACCAATGTCGTCTAGAGAAAAGTAGATATGAACGCGTAATCAACACAAAATAATGCATTGTCAATAACTTCCTCACAAACCACGGCATACATGTATTATGCGTAATGTTGTATAAGTAAGTTTTTAGAGTGGAGCTTTCACACTGGTATCGCATCTTGTTGTATGGCTTATGGTAAAGGAATATTGAAATGAGTTTTGATTTTCCAAATGACTCGTTATTTATGGATATAATTCAGATTTGATTTTAAAGGGACAGTCCCTCTTTTACAAAACGTCTGAACAGTTTCCAGTTGTCGGATGAGGATGAATGTAACACACACACAACAAATCAGATCGAACAGCCCTTTCATTTGGATTCTACGAATGAAAAACGAATGCGTCCCTCCATCAACTATATATCGGTCAAGAAAAGAGTTTAACTGATTTAGCATAATATTACAATAATATTGTACTTATTCTTGTAAAGCCGACATTTGTAAAGGTATGTCACGGGAAAAAATCTCAAAAATTAAGAATACATAATAACATGTAGTCAATTTAAGCGAGGTTTGGTTATTTTGTACAATACTCGGTCATGCCATTGTTATATATGCGCGGGTCACGTAGCTAGCGCGGGTTACGTAGGGGTCACGCATAGCGTTGTGGTACTAATGGAATCCGTGTACGAACTTCCTCACTTGGTGAATAAACATATAGTGCACAATTAACCATTGGACGATGGTTTATTAGTTTTAGCTCTAGAACTCCACGAAAAAGAGATGTCAAGCCCTAATTTGTTCAGGCATGCTATTAAATGACATTTTCTTTCATATAAGACAATAATCTCGCAACTTTTGAAATTTGGCTTGCAAAAGAGGGGCTATCCCTTTAAAGCATTTTGAGACGTTTTCGATCGCATTCAAGAATATCCGAATTCAGGCACTTAGTCGCCTATACTATCCGAATTAAGATACTTCACTCGAATGATCGGGCTAAAATCAGACATTGGTTTTCTCTGCTTTCATTGTGCATACATAGTAAACAAATATACCATGCACTGAGAACCTCTCCCTACGATCCTCAGAACATAGTGCTTTTCCTGTCACCTCGGAATCCTTTATTTCACTAGTGGCTCGAAATAGTGCATGATATATTTGTTTTATATCCTTCGCATAACCATAATCATCGCAAAAATAAATGATTTCAATTAAATTAAAGAAAAATATAAAGAAAAACAAAACATTGATCATGGAACCATCACTGCACTGAATATGTTCTGTTTGTGACACTGACCCCCTTTGCGCAATAGTTATAGCTCAGAGCGCGTATTGCGCTATCTTTCGGTTACGCGCGTTAACAACTAATGCGCACCCAAATGCAAAACGCGCGCATCAAAGTGAATAATTAACCTGCTTTACATACTACACATGCACACGTGTAATTGTATGAAAAAAAGTTATTCGTACATAATACACGTGTAATTGAATGGGGGAAATAGTTATTCGTACATTACACATACAGCTAGTGCAGTGCACACCGCGGCCGATTGTTAAATGACGAATTCGTGTCACGACCACAGAAGGACAACGATGCACAATGTGCACCATTGTCTTAATTTTTAAATTCGAATACCGCTACGTTATAGGTGTACTACACATCGGCACTGTTTTTAATATCGGCACCCCGCGTAATATTTGTTTTTGCGCGTGTTGTAAAAAATCGCGCATGAGATGATGCGCGCTACCCTTAGAAACTGAACTGGTCGAAATTTTGAGGAGAAATAATGCGTAGATCGTCCGCTACGAGTAATACAAGTAAATACGATAAATAATACCAACATCGCACAAGAAATTTTGAGTTGCGTGCATTGTCAATGAGGGTTGAGGGGGTGCCGGTATTAAAAACACTTCGAACTCGTGAAGCCAAAAAACAACGCGCGCGTTTGAAGGCGATATCTCAAAATATAATTAATATATCGCAAATCTGATCATCGCATCGGAATCTGCACTATTTTTTCAATATGTGAGTACAATTTCAAGAAATTTGAATGATTTTTAAGTCTTAAACTGTCGGAAATGTTTTAGGGTGCCGCTGCGGGGGTCACTCAATCATACATGAAATGCATCTCTAGAATATTATTTGGAACTTATTGATATTCACGGGTGAAAATATACTGTATTTCTTTTTAAATAACTCTTTCAGGCAATTCATACTTACGTCTAGCACTGGCTCAGCACTGGATAAATCCACTGCTAGACGCAGATATCAATGGAATGTCTAGCATCAGTCTGTGCTCAGCCTGGCATAACTGTGATCCACTGTTGATCCACTGTTGATGCTAGACACCTCGTCTAGCACAAGGTTGCGCATGCGCATTACGGTATTGCGCGTTCAGAATTTGCAAGTCATCGTTACGTCACAATAGAAGTGTACTAGTGCGCATGCCCAGTCATGTCCTAGACAGCTTTTCGATCCACTGTTGTATTTATACTTGCGCGTCAGTTATCCACTGTTGATGCCGAGTATGAATGGTCGGCTTTTTCGTCTAGCACTGGCTCGGCAGTGGATTTATCCAGTGCCGAGCCAGTGCTAGACGTAAGTATGAATTGCCTGTTTGAGAAATCTCGTCGAGCATCTTTCGCAAGCTAAAACAAGACCTCTGCTCGCAGGGAAGTTTTATAACACACATCTCTATGAGCTCAATATGATTACCCGGCGTCTATGACGTCATTCATGGAATAGTATACAAATAATTAATGTTTATGAGTGCAATGGTACGAATATTTGCATGAGGTGAAAGATGGAACATTCCATCTTTCACCGAATGAAAATATTCGTACCATTCCACGAATGAAAAAAACATTCATTATTTGTTTTATATGACACCTACTTTATTTGCTTTTTCGTGTTATAAGAATCCGCACTGTCGATTAAATCGTCCAAACGGGCATCCGTCAGCAAAATAATTCCCAGTTCTGCAGCCATGTTGTGTAAAAAGTACAGCTGCCTTGCATGGAGTGCGTAATGTTTGTTAATGCGCTTGTTCATGAATGGAAAATCTGCGCAATGCGCGCAGTTATTTTTAACGCGCGCTTGCTTGCACAAAACAACAACATTAAAAAGTACCATTGCACGTTTAATGACGTCATTTATCGTTGAATGGTACTAAAAGAAAGTTCTATTCAATGAAAAATGACGTCAAATCGTTGAATGGTACGTTTCCACGAATGTCATGTGAGCTGAATTCAACCAATCACATTTCTAGAACATTCCAAGGTGTTATATAACATTTACTATTCCATGAATGACCTCACGCATAGCACATTTTTCTCCATGGGCATTACTATGTTTGGTCACATGACGATATGTAGACCAATCACTGAACAGGATTTCATTCATGTAGGATATAATAAACATTATTTTCTATCTATAAACACATCTCACATATTATCATGAAGCATCTTCACTGACATTAGTATATGATCTCAAATATATAATGCCCGGCGCAGACAGAGCCGACTCGACTGGTTGTCATTCCGATCGGCTCAGTTTTCAGTGCCTCACGACCGTCCACATTTTGCCAGTCAAGAGACAGTCGGATGCCAGTTGGGGCCGATTCAACAAGATAAATCTGCTCCGACCGACCGGGCCCAACTCTAGCCTGATCGAAACCAGTCGGGTCGGGTCGAGTCGGCTCTGTCTGCGCCGGGCTTTAGTCTCATATTACTTGTGAGGGGAAAATATACAGTTAAAGGATCACTTCAATTAATGTTTGGTTTAGAATGCCTATATACCACCGGGATACGTTTTGTGATTGCTATTTTTTATTTCAGAGGCAACCGATAGAGCGTTCATACGGGAGGCTTCCATTTGCACTATTCTAAAGGAGATAACGACTCTGACCTGGATAATTAAGTCCACGGGATCACGTCGACGTTAGCAAGGTACAAGAACACCATGACATAATGAACCCTAGGAATGCCGATGATGTGCACAGTTAGCCGTAATACGAAGTACATCTCAATGATTGACACTGTGATATTGTTGGGACTTTTTCAATCAAAAACTATCTAATGAAAATAAAACAATTAACAAAATGAGAATGGTTCAAACCGTTATCTCCGTGAAATAATTGTAGGCACCTTCCAAAAAGGTGGGCACGACTCCGGCAAAATGTAATCTCCTTTCTTCCTGACGATATAGAACTAGCAATATGACTTTAATTCGTTCATCTTTCACATTTTGGTCTCAAACTTAAGTAAGTGGTGGAGGCTACTATTTAGATGCAATTATATCCCTCATAAGATCGTTTTATCATTGTATTTGACAAATGATAGTTTTGGACAACACGCGCAATCCCCGCACAATCACGTGACCGGGCTTGATGGCAAAAACTAACACTAAAAGTTCGTTACGCGTTCGTCCCATAGATCATGTGTTTTAGCAAAATGCACACGCGATCAAATTTGTGCAGTACTCTATGGCGCACACGTTCTAGTCACGTGATTGACATTGCTGGTAAAAACTAACACCCTAGGAAGAAGAACGCCAAGACAGCCAATAAGCACATCCGTGGGAGCGCTAGCACGCATTCATCGGGTATGTGCAAAGACTGTAGAATTACAAGACAGATCACTAGCGGCCGCGCAGCGATGTCCCTTCAAACAGAATGAAGATTCAAATCGAGCTAAAGAGAAAGTTGGGTACACCCAGAGGTTTGGCTACAGTACTGAATCTTGTTCATTTAAATTAATGAAAAAACATTTAAAAATTATAGTCGATAGCTTTTTTGGAACAAATGTTCCCTTTGTTAGTATTAATTTTAAAAAAAGTAAGGATCAGAACGTACTTACTGAAACTCGGCAAATTCAGGCTAGTATGACGATTGAACATCAGCTTATCTCCAAGATGGGTACACCTGGGGGACACATTGCTTTTCTAATTCAATATTGTCTTTGTATAGTTAGGTAAAAATATTTAAAAATTATAGTCGATAGCTTTTAGAGATTTTCACTCACATTTTTGAAATAAAGAATTGTTAAATTCACAGATCTCGAACGTGCACAATAAACGGGCAATGGCATATTTGGATATTTGCATATTATCACGCACACTGTCTGGAATATACGCACCGACAAACCAATCGACTTTGTTCTTCCCAACATGATACTGCTTTGTGGAATAATTGACCAATGATAACTGCGTATGTGTGCGCATTATAAAATCGGTGCGCTTAGTCAGCTGATTTATTTCCGAAAATAGTGTTGTTGCTAGGCTAAAAATATCCGAGTCATTCACAGCAGCAGCAACAACAACTGCAACAATACATATGTGGGGAACCCCCTGTGCAATTTGCATTGTGACGTCAGGACTGTAATTGCGCGCATTAACTGAGGACATTAACTGAGTACAAGAAAATTGTCCAGTGGTCGGTCTTTCCATTAAGCGTCTTTGGTATGTGCCAGGGGGGTGTCACTGCTGCCAGAGTGCAGCGATTTTTGCTCAACGGAAGAGCCTACAACTGGTTGCATTATGGGCTACTTGGAAACTACAGTAAACCAATCACAGAGTAGTTCAAACGCGTCGTCACGGGATCGAGGTCAATAAAACAAGTTCATATGCATACGTCACAATGGCTCTCATTGTTCTCATAAGCGTGATGAAATCTAGGACAGTGCGCAGGAAAATAGGCGCGATAGTCTACGCACTGCATAGCATGATGATTGGTCAAGTATTTCTAGGTCCCTACGCGATGACGTAGAGAAGTAGGCTACGGGAGCTTCAAAAATCGGTTCACTCCGCCATGTTGCCCATGTACAAACTCTATGGGACACGTGACTTGCGCGCGTTAAGTGAGCCTTCTAGTTATAAACGGGTTGGTTTGTTTATTCATACTTCTATGGTATGTGCGCAACTGCCAGCGCGTTGGTGCGCACTTAGTTTTGCGTCTTTGTGATTGTATGCGCAAAATAACAATAACTTTAAGGGTATTAGATGCGCCGTGGTTCTGGAGGCTCATACTGGCTTCATTAATGTCGATTGATTTTTATATCAAAATTTACAAGCGATTTTATGAAATATTAAAGAGATTTTCACTTATTTTGCTATAGATGAACACAATCACTGATCAATATTGATGAGTGATATAAAACAACTAACGAATGTGCTTGATTGTGATAGGCAATCTATTACCTTTGGCAACATGTAATATCCTTTCTTCCTGACGAACTATAGCAGCAGCAGCACTTGCAATATGACTTCAATTTGTTCGTCCTTCACAATTTTGTATAATTAGAGTGAGGTCATTATTTAGATGCAAAATGTACATTTTCTTTTACACGATTGCCTCGTTGTACTCAACAAGTACATTAACACACTATGATAACGTTGGGGTGTTTCAACAAATGGCTTGCAAGGGTGAGAGTGAATACTATAATAATTGTGGGGCGTTCCTACAAATTACTGACGAGGGGGACAAGAATAAAACCAGGATTGAGCATTTAATTGACGGCATTCCGAAATCGTGAAGCTGTACTAACTACTGCACCAGACATTGGGTGATATTTTAGTAAATCCATAATTGATTTATAAAAGGAGAGTTGCGTTTATATCCACTGACTACGGTAACCTGGTGGCTTGTAATGATTTCAGAAACTCGAAGGGAACTGAATATGTTGATACTTCTCAAACACAACTGCAAAAAGATAATGTTTATTCGAAAGTTAATTCCATCGGTTTTTATTCTTAAATGTACAAGATACAACATGGTAGAAACATGCATCATATTTATAGTAAATGTACATCTACATCATCAATTTAAGGAATTGTGATTTACATTTAGTGGCAGAAATGAATGTGAGTATCATACAATTTCAATTATCCGTTTAAACGAAGTATTTATAACTACATGTAAGTGTATTGTATTGAGGTGGTTTTTTTTAGGAAAGGGAACCGTAATAATGGATAATTTTGCAAATATTTACATGTCTGTTAGTCAAGAAAAACAAATTAGCATTTAATCTTGAATCTTGTTATTTTTTTCTGTAAAAACTGTTACGTTTATTATGTAAATACAAACCTTTAACCTGCACATGTACTTTATAGAGTCGTATACTAATACCTGTTCTAAAGGAATTGTATTTTATTATACCTTTCATTCAAGGTCTCCTTAACTATACGATGTATGGCATTGTGTTTTGTCAACAGTGCTATGTGTATTGTGTATGTAATCACGAATTACATTAGTGCATGATATCAAAATAAATATCTACATTCAGACTCATTACTATAAATTTCAGAAGGGCTGTTTCAGCATTGCAAATATAGAGGGTTATTTAAATTGCATGCATAGTCTCCTAAACAGAGACGTGCTAATTACGACCATTAGCGTAGCCTTTAAACCGGAGCTTATCAGTCATACCAAGAGTTCACGGAATGTTTAAGTCATTACTTGTTGGAACTGTACATACAGATCAAAGAGTATTTTCATTGGGGTTTTCTGCTTCCAGACCGTCTGTAACTTGTCAATAATATAGTGGTGTATCCGTGTTTTAACATGCAATTAGAGGAATTGACGACCAATGCAAACAAGAAGAGTTATGTAGCTGCAGAGTTTGATAGTCAAAACAACAATTGACAATAAAAACAGTACTATACGATGACCATTACATATTTATAGTTCGAGATGCTATAATATACTTCAAATTATAGATGTGTTACAGACAGTTACTTGTCAGCAATTTACGTTGTTATAACTGACCACTAATACTTCTGCTTACTCTTCTACATGATTGTACATAGCGTACATGACTTGCTAATATACGTACATGTTATGACATTACCATTTCTTTTCAAAGAAAGATACGGATATTGTTTTGATTTTCTTTATAATAGAATTGACTCCATTTTGAGCTACAAGTGCCTTTGTTTATTATGATTGTTTTACTGACGAATACTTACATGTGTACGTAACCAGTGATATCGATATTGTATATAGCTGTTATTCGTTGTAACCATTATAAATTTATGTTACAATTTCAATATGTATGACTTCAAATGTAAATACGACAGATGGCCATGGGAATCGCATTTAACCATCTGCAACGTGTTGTGATTTTGACTATTTTTGACCTAATTGACATTGAAGTGTTACATACGATATTCATTACTTTACGTGTTAGGACATTAATACTAATGCAAAGAGATGGTGAGATTGAAATGTTGTCATTCGTACATCATGGTAGCTTTTCATGATCCCCAAAAATGTGTACTCAATCAATAATAAAATCGTATAAATATAATAGTTGTTAACAATAAACTGTAGATCGGATACATATATTGTACAATTATTGTACGTTTCATTACTGTAATGAAACATGTAACATGCATTAAAATTTTAAAAAAATATAGAATGACAAACTAACGGTTTGAATTGCTAACACCGGTTTGTGCGTTTAATATTATGTATTAAACTGTTTTAACCTCTCTTTAACCATGTTAACTATGTTCCTTCAATGAGCGGTCGACTTGTTGATTATACAAATGTAAAATACTGGTGGAAATTAGCACTTTATGCACTAATAATAATGGTATCTATTCAACAAAAATGTCACATTCACAGCTAAAAGCTGAATTGCAGCGTCATTTGCAACACTATTTACAAACATGGAAATAACATTAATGAACTCACGATATAAAGAAACGTTGATCATAAAATACCTGAATAGTATCATGAATTAGGCATGAATACTCACGAAAGACAGTAAATTATATTGTTGTTTTATATATTATGTAATACATTAAGTGATTACAAAAGTCAGTAGGCATGTCTAAATTTATATTTCCTAATGCAAATTTTATATTGTAAGATAACATTTAAATCATTATGATTGATATAACAATTACTGGGCTAGTTAAAGATTTACGAACATTACATAAACTAGCTGCAATGCACGAAAGTAAGTAAGAATTAATTGTTCAAGGTTGTATACTACATAAAATATGAATCATTACAGTGTCATGTGCAAATGTTATGACGTTGTCATAATGTCAAATAATGTTATGTAGGTTTGTCTTAACATACTGTCGCTGGCCAATTCGTCGTAATAAGTAGATTACTCTGTAATAATGTATTTGTTCGAACTTTTATAAAGATTGATTTCCGAAAATCGAAAGGTTAAAAAGAGAGAACATTGGAATTACTGCATTCAACACTAATAATGGTTTCAATTCGGGAAACAATAGACCGGTTTATCAATGTACTTCATTTCACGTCAGTCAATAAATGCATCATACTTAACAAGGGTTATATTAGTAGATCAAAAATATTTTAATAACTTGTTCCCTACTCGATGACCCATGATAATGACCTGCCATGTTCTTGTTTCAGCAAGTGTAAATATATTAGGATGGTGTGTCGTTTAGTCGTAAGTTTGTTTGTTAGAGATCTTCATAATTTTTACATGTCTGTTAGTCAGGAAAACAAATTAGCATTGAATCTTGAATCTTGTTTATTTTTTTCTGTAAAAACTGTTACGTTTATTATGTAAATACAAACCTTTAACCTGCAAATGTACTTTATAGAGTCGTATACTAATACCTGTTCTAAACAAATTGTATTTTATTATACTTTCATTCAAGGTCTCCTTAACTATACGATGTATGGCATTGTGTATTGTCAACAGTGCTATGTGTATGTACAGTGTAACGAATTACATTAGACTGTTAGTGCATGATATCAATATAAATATCTACATTCAGACTCATTACTATAAATTTCAGAAGGGCTGTTTCAGCATTGCAAATATAGAGGGTTATTTAAATTGCATGCATAGTCTCCTAAACAGAGACGTGCTAATTACGACCATTAGCGTAGCCTTTAAACCGGAGCTTATCAGTCATACCAAGAGTTCACGGAATGTTTAACTTTAAGTCATTACTTGTTGGAACTGTACATACAGATCAAAGATTTGTTTTATTGGGGTTTTCTGCTTCCAGACCGTCTGTAACTTGTCAGTAATATAATGGTGTATCCGTGTTTTAACATGCAATTAGAGGAACTGACGACCAATGCAAACAAGAAGAGTTATTTAGTTGCAGAGTTTGATAGTCAAAACAACAATTGACAATAAAACAGTACTATACGATGACCATTACATATTTATAGATCGAGATGCTATAATATACTTCAAATTATAGATGTGTTACAGACAGTTACTTGTCAGCAATTTACGTTGTTATCCGTATTTATGAAACGAAGAGAATAACTGACCACTGATACTTCTGCCTACTCTTTTACATGATTGTACAAAATTATAGCGTACATGATTTGCTAATATACGTACATGTTAAATACAATACCATTTCTTTTCAAAGAAAGATACGGATATTGTTTTGATTTTCTTTATAATAGAATTGACTCCATTTTGAGCTACAAGTGCCTTTGTTTATCATGATGTTTTTACTGACGAATACTTACATGTGTACGTAACCAGTGATATCGATATTGTATATAGCTGTTATTCTTTGTAACCATTATAAATGTATGTTACAATTTCAATATATATGACTTCAAATGTAAATACGACAGATGGCCATGGGAATCGCATTTAACCATCTGCAAAGTGTTGTGATTTTGACTATTTTTGACCTAATTGACATTGTAGTGTTACATACGATATTCATTACTTTACGTGTTAGGACATTACTACTAATGCAAAGAGATGGTGAGATTGAAATGTTGTTATTCGTACATCATGGTAGCTTTTCATGATCCCCAAAAATGTGTACTCAATCAATAATAAAATCGTATAAATATAATAGTTGTTAACAATAAACTGTAGATCGGATACATATATTGTACAATTATTGTACGTTTCATTACTGTAATGAAACATGTAACATGCATTAAAATTTAAAAAAACTATAGAATGACAAACTAACGGTTTGAATTGCTAACACCGGTTTGTGCGTTTAATATTATGTATTAAACGGTTTTAACCTCTCTTTAACCATGTTAACTATGTTCCTTGAATGAGCGGTCGACTTGTTGATTAATACAAATGCAAAATACTGGTGGAAATTAGCACTTTATGCACTAACAATAATGGTATTTATTCAACAAAAATGTCACATTCACAGCTAAAAGCTGAATTGCAGCGTCATTTGCAACACTATTTACAAACATGGAAATAACATTAATGAACTCACGATATAAAGAAACGTTGATCATAAAATACCTGAATAGTATCACGAATTAGGCATGAATACTAACGAAAGACATTAAATTATATTGTTGTTTTATATATCAATTAATAAATTAAGTGATTACAAAAGTCAGTAGGCATGTCTAAAATTATATTTCCTAATGCAAATTTTATATTGTAAGATAACATTAAAATCATTATGATTGATATAACAATTACTGGGCTAGTTAAAGATTTACGAACATTACATAAACTAGCTGCAATGCATGAAAGTAAGTAAGAATTAATTGTTCAAGGTTGTATACTACATAAAATATGAATCATTACAGTGTCATGTGCAAATGTTATGACGTTGTCATAATGTCAAATAATGTTATGTAGGTTTGTCTTAACATACTGTCGCTGGCCAATTCGTCGTAATAAGTAGATTACTCTGTAATAATGCATTAGTTCGAACTTTTAGAAAGATTGATTTCCGAAAACCGAAAGGTTAAAAAAAAGAGAACATTGGAATTACTGCATTCAACACTAGTAATGGTTTCAATTCGGGAAACAATAGACCGGTTTATCAATGTACTTCATTTCACGTCAGTCAATAAATGCATCATACTTAACAAGGATTATATTAGTAGATCAAAAATATTTTAATAACTTGTTCCCTACTCGATGACCCATGATAATGACCTGCCATGTTCTTGTTTCAGCAAGTGTAAATATATTAGGATGGTGTGTCGTTTAGTCTAATGTAAGTTTGTTAGAGATCTTCTTAATTTCGTCTCTACCATCATCTGCAGATCTGTTGAACATGTACATATTTAATTCAACTACATGCCTTATTAATTTCCATGTAGATTTTGCATCCATGTGCGTTAATAACGTACATTTATAATGACTATGCTTTATGACAACTCGCCACCATATGTATGGTTGTATTAATAGCTGTTCTTTTATATATCTTGGCTGTTTCATGTAAACATTGGTAACAACATAAGTACGTATGTTGTATATTGTGCAGTTATCCATTTAACGTTGTATTAGTATTGCTTCTGTGTCCTGACCACGTATGAGTTTAGTTTGAATCGCCTTTTGATTTGTACAGTACATATTCTGTTTAATTCTACTTATTGATATTACATGTTGAAACTGCTTTCCATTTGACATGCATATTTGATTAATATACAAATTAATGATTCTTGAGAAATGTGTACCTATTTTTTTTTCATTGGGTGGCGATGATGATTGTAGTGATAATGATTATGACGATGATGTGCAATAATGCTCGTTATTTAACATGTTTAAAAATCTGTCAATGCATAGCAGTGCCGATAATAATGACGCCTCTGCAGCTAAAGTTATAATGGTGATAGCTGGGATGTTGATGATATTGATGATTATTGTGATCATTGATAATATTTGTAATGGTGGTGTTCTGGGTAGTGTTATTAACAATTGTAATGACTATTGTGATGATCATGTCATGATCACGCTTCAGCTGATACTGCTTCCAATGGTAACAGTGGCAATGATGGTAGTACTCGTTATGATTATGCTGGATACATGCATGATAGGGGTGATGGTGGAGACTTTCCTGATGAGCTGAAATAAAGTTGATGACGAAGACGAAGATGTTTAGGGAGCAAAGATTATAAATTTGCCCGTAGTTCTAGTGGTGGTGGTAACATGGTGGTAGAGTGGTAATGGTGATGATGGTGATGATGATAATGATCGATGTCGTCGATGGTAATGATTATGGCTATGATAATGATGGCAGATGATGATTATGATGATGGTGATGGTAATGATGAAGGTGATGAGAAAGATGATGGCGATATTGCGTATGTACGTAACATCAGTGCTGTAACAATACTGATGATTGGCATGATGGGGATGGTGGTGGTAGTGGTGGTGCTTATGCTGATGTCGATGATGATGATGATGATGATGATGTCAATGGTGAGATGAGCGTAAATCATGGTCAATGTCTTGTGATGTTGGTGATAATTTGGGAAGCTATCAACGAAGCTGATAATCAATTTTAACATACGAGTAAATAACAACGGGTTATAGAAATTAAATACCTGGTAGTGTGTTGCACGGAAATGGAAGGAGTCTTACGCTTGGAATGACAAATAATGAAGAAGGTAAGAATCTTCATTCGCAAGATAAATATACAACTGTAGAAGAGACTAGTTAACACTCTGGTCTGGATTGCTATTGTATTTGCAACTGGAGCAAACCGACATGAATACATTAGAGCATTTGAGTCGCAGTCCTGGAGATGCATCCTAAGATCAGATGGAATAAACTACCACAATATATTAATGGATCAAAGAAGAGTGAGTATTGAACATGGGCGTCGATATGTCATTGATACCCATTCATCAGGGGGAATGATCTTTTCATTCATCCCCCCCCCCCCCCGATGAATAGGTATTACGTAAGTATCGACGACCATGGTATTGAATATGATCATACATACAATCAATTACACGACAACTGCGTTTTAAAACACGAGACCGTTTTTTATCCTAATTTCACATTCGACACCTATACACAATAATGCCACACTTTCCAATTCCACACATGTCATACACGTGGGGGATTTACCGCAACAGGCATATTTATCTTGACAGATCGATATGCTTCCCGTTTTCTCCAACACTGGGCTGTTTTGATCATGTGGACATAAGTCGCCATTAACATACAACACCACAGCAGTGCACATTCTCAAGATTGATAATCCTTAACAAAGTTTGAAAAAAGTCCAATAATAAGCGATTGTGTATATATTCACAAATCTGTGCAGTGTACAGAGGTCAACTGTTCACTGTTACCAAAATGTGTTGTAAACAAATTATTCGTTGATTATTCATTTGTTTGCGGACGCGTTCAATGTTTGTTTATTTTTATTTCCGTATAAAAAGTCAACATCATAACAATACATGAAGATTCATATATAAAAAATAAAAGAATTGTACAAATCATACATGAATAAACAATATACAAGTGATGAGAATAACGGCTGGATAACCCATATTCAGCTGTGGGGCATTAGACACTACTGCTGTTCTTCCATGGGGACCAGATAAGAGATAAGGGGTAGAAATATACCGTAAACCAGAACAAACAAAAATCATAGTACAAACTACACACACTTACACACACACACACACACACAAAAAAAAATTATAGAAATTATATCCCTGTAACTAACGATAATTTAACACATTAAACTAAAGCGTATAAATGAATATTAACTTTGTTTAACAGGGTAAGGATATCTATCTTAAAGTTTTAGCAAATGTTGTTTAAATGCGTATAAAGTTGCTGCATTACGAACAATGGGGTTTAATTCATTAAAGAGACTAGATCCTCTATAAAAGAATGTTCTTTTACCATAGTTAGTTCTGGGTTTCGGAAGAGCTAAATTATCACCTGCACGTAAATAGTACTCACTCCTTTTTCTAAATGTATACCTTTGGAGTAAAACCATGTACAATTTTATACATCATTACATGCATATGATTTCTTCGGCGATTTTCTAATGTTTCCCAATTCAATCTATTGTGAACCTCTTCAGTCGAGACGTTTAAAAATTGATTTATTTTCAAAATAATTCTTCCAGCCCTATTTTGTTTTTTTTTGCACTTGATTGCGCAATGTTTGAGAGGCTGACATCCAAACAATTTCAGCATAATCAAAATGGGGTAAAATTATACTTTTATATAATACCAAACTAGATTTGTCTAAGAAATTTCTTGAGCGACTTAAAAAATAAACCATTTGCCCAGTTTTTTTCCCCATTTCAACTCATTATCAATAATAAATCCAAGGTATTTAGTAGTTTGTACAATTTTAATTCATCAAATTTATTTAACATAATTATATCGTGATGCAATTAGCATACAGACAGTTTTATCGTTATTCATTTTCAATTTGTTTCGTTTCATCCATTTATCCAAAACAAGTAATTCCAGAGTTAAAATTGATTGTACTACTTTAGGATCTTTATGAGAAAAATAAATTGCTGTATCATCAGCGTACAAATGGGTGCTACATTTATCAAATATACATGGCAAATCATTTATAAATATAACAAATAATAAGGGCCCTAGAAGTGAATCCTGCGGTACTCATAGCGTCAATGGTAAAACATCTGGTAAAGTGTCATTAATCGAGGTCAGTATCTTCCTTTCAGACAATCAGTTATGATTAGTAATGTCTGGGATCGCCCTTTATCGTCACCATCCGATAGACACAGTATAGGTACAGTTCTGGGCCTGTATTCCATAAACACATTTAAGCAAGAAAACTTGCTTATCATAAGCAAAAATACATAGATCTAAGCATGCTTGCTTAAATCTCCCCGTAAGCAAATTTGCTTAAATGTTAGACGCAATTTTCGGTAAGCAAGTTTGCTAAGATTTGTTGCTTATTATAAGCAAATTTGCTCAAATCGATAAAAGCAAATTCGCTTAATCAAGCTTTTCATAAACCTATCAGCGTAAGATTTTAGCTATTAGCTTGCTTATCTCTGTAAGCTTGAGGCTTGGCCACGGTGTTGCATGCACGTAAAGATATGTGATAACTGCGACATGCAGTATTCATCAATATACCGTATGATTTGAAAATGAATATAATTAATTATTTAAAACATGAATACAAATTACTAAGGACACCTACAACAAATGGTAAGTCACCCTTGAACTAATAGTGTTGTAAACTAAACCTAACACAAAAAGTAAGTCATCCCTGAAACAATAACAGCCCGGTAATAAAATCACTACAGCTGGCCATCTCACCGTGTACTGCTAGGCGAGCACGCGGCGGGTACCGCAGGCGCTGGCGGTCGGTGTGGCTAGCTAGCTAGGGCTAAACGGGCACGTTGGCTGAAGCGAGTAACCTGTGACGTTGTATCTCAGTTTTCCAATCCCCGCTTGAACCACGATTATTTAGACAGATATAATTATAAGCACAGTTTCAAATTTTATTATCAATTTCTTACCTTGATTTAGTATTATTTATCTTTATCTGTTACATAGTTTCTCTTTTCTCCCTCTAAACAACTATATCTAATATTTTGTCCGCAGTCCCCATTCACTCACATACAATTTTTGTTGCGCTGCGATAAATCTTTAAACACGCAATATCCATAGGAATTCCATCCCACAAATTAAAAAAACTTTTGTCGTCGAGAGTCGAGCGGCAATCACCGTACATGACGTCAGCAAAGTAAGCATTTTTACTTATTTTGTAAGCCAAGACAAAATCGTTTATAGAATACGGCTAAATACGTTTTCTTACGTAACAAACATAATTACTAAGCCAATTTGTTTACCGAAAGCAAATATTCTTAAAAGTTTATGGAATACGGCTTATGGCATCAGCTTACGTAAGCAATTTGTCTTATTCAATTTGCTTATTGTAAGCAAGTTTTCTTAAAGGTTTATGGAATACAGACCCTGGTAGAGGGGCGCTTCAGAAGTACTTGCGAGGTACAGAAAAGGTTTTCACAAACAAATTGAAACGATGCTTATTTAATCACAAACCCGTCTGTGAAGGATACGTATTCAATATCCCGTAAATGTTCATTTCAGGACTGGATATTTCGAAAGTATCTATCTCGTCAAGTTGTTAAAGACGTTGCACTTTTGGAGGCCAACGTTTGTCCACTATGCACTTTCTCCATACAATATGCGCCACAACCACAGCCACACCTAAGACGTTGCACTTTTGGAGGCCAACGTTTGTCCACTATGCACTTGCTCCATACAATATGCGCCACAACCACAGCCACACCCGATCCTAAGGCCATCGATCCAGGGAGCCCCAAGGCATGCTGATAACTCCCGGTTTCATCCAGGATGTAACCTGTGTAATTAAACAAAAGGGTTAACACACAAGGAAATGTCACTCACTGGATAAGTGTAACAACACCAAATTATGTTAGATAAGGAGAGGGGGGTGTGAAATGAGCATTGAATCCGCTCAAAAAGGATAGAAATGTTTGAGTAATTTTAAATAAATCAAATTCACTTTAGCATGTATGGGTTTAACATTTAAAATAACCAAAATCACCAGAAATTCAAGTTCCGAGACAAATGTGTAATGAAAGGGATGTAATACGCTATTCATGTAATATATGAGTATGTTACCTATAATATTCATTTTCCAGTGCTTAGTTTCTATTTTACTCGTACAGCCCTTTTCTGTCACGTGTTTGTTCATATCGCACATTGATGGCGTAACACTACTATATGGCGTAATTTAGAAATCGTTTGCAGAAGAACACGCTATTCAGGGTGGCCCAGAAAGAATGTAACACCTACGATCGTTAATATCATCAACATCATCGACAAAATGTCATTGTTTTTTTATTTTATTGGGTAGAACATTCTTTTTCTAACAAAATGATACCATGAGCATTGAGGTTGGGTAAGGCGTTGGGATCCTAGTGCCATTTTTCTGAGGCAATGTTGTTTCCTAAATTTGCTACTTCGTCTCCAGCGATCCTCGGAACATTGAGACATTCTCGCTCCACGACCTGTCATAGAATTAGCTGTTGAACAGCGCGATGTTGCGTAATCGATTACCCCGTACGGTATAGCTCATATTGTCTTCCTTATCAAAGGGAGAGCAGTCATGCGGTTCTTCTGTACAACTAATTATACGGCAGGCCGTGGGGCGAGAATGTCTCAGTGTTCCGAGGATCGCTGGAGACGAAAAAGTAGTACATTTTGGAAGCGACATTGCCTCAGAATTGCCTAGGATCCAAACACCTTACCCAAAGTCAATGCTCATGGTATCATTTTCAGTGTTGGAAAAAGAATGTTCTACCCAATAAAATAAAAAGCAATGACATTTGGTCGATGGTGTTGATGATATTAACGATCGTAGGTGTTGCATTATTTCTGGGCCACCCTGTATAAATCGAACCTATTATTATCATTTTAAAACTGTTCGCCAGCCCCCAAAATAACTCTGTCAAACATAATTCATGTATATAATTGCAACATCGTTTGGCTTAGTGCAACCCAGCTTTTGTTCGCGATATGTATTAAGAAGTGACGACTCATTTGCTTACCAGACCCGAGCGAGCTGATCATGATGCCAATGCAGACGGACAGAAGTCCCATCCCCAGAGCTCCCGGGAACCGATCCAAGCGAACCATGTGTCGAATGAGAACGGCTTGAAGGGGCATGTAGACACCAGAGCTAATTCCCACCCCGGCAGCGCAGGCGACCATGAGCGGGTAGTTGGAGGTGCTGGGCATCACAATCACGCAGAGGCCATCAAGGGTGTGAGCAGCAGCGTACAACAGCGCCTGGTTGGATGATAATATTTAATTGATTTATTGAGGGATTGGTTGGTTTGGATGATTGATTGATCGTTTGATTCATTGAGGGATTGGTTGGTTTGGTTGGTTGATTGATCGATTAATGCATGCATTCATTTATTTTAACCCATGAGGGCGCACATTCGGGCATAATTTTGTATCTTAAAGGCCGCCTCCACCCACAATTAATGTTCTTAAAAATAAAAGTTACATTTTGAATAGTCCATTCCACCACAAAGTTTAGAACAGTATTTGTCCGGAAAAAATGTACAACTAGAAAAAAGCATCACCATACTACAACTATGTTCACGGGTCTGCATACAAAGGCTACATTTTGTTTAGGAGGAATGCATCATCCGTGATTATATTATTGTCTCCAAACGTACACGTGAATAGAATGGCGCTCTCGCGTACGTTTGGCGCTTACGGAACCATGAGGTCATGTAGGTTCCGTAAATGGTGGTAATTAGTTGCATTGTTTATGTATTACACAACCCTTTTGGAAAGGTTGGATATCTATGTGATATCACACAACGGTGCGATAACAGAACATATAATTATGTGTTTAAGTTGTTCCTTAATTGCCTTATTTCCCCCTTTAACCATTTAAAACCATTTCGATTTATAATGCTATACACATGAATTTTCATAAATACAAATCAATACCATTGCAATATATAACCATCAATTTGTTTATGTAGTAGCCCACCTGATGTACGCATCCTGTCTTCAATAGAAATCCATGAGTCGCTCTGGCAACGATACTCGAGACTCCAACCACTGATACGAGTAGCGTCGCTTGAATGGATGGAACGCCTCTCAGCATGGCGGCCGAAGCGACGTGCGCCATGAAAGTCCCGAAGGCCCCTCCACCCAATATGTATATCGGTAGGAAGCACGCGAAGACGCGGTTCTCCCACACCAGGGACAACCCCGTTGACTGGGTGCACGTCCTCAAACCCTTAGCGAAGGATACTGTGTGTTGTTCATCGACATGTGAACTACAGTCTGCGTGTATAATGTCTATAGTCTCGTGTGTTTCCACATCGATGTCTGCGCACTCGGAACGCTCGGCCGGGCAGGGAAGGTTTGTCTTCAATTCATCGTCGAAGGGTAGGCCTACTGTGCCTCCCTCACCACTTTTTAGTGAAGGAGAATGCCTGTGTGTAATGCCCTTCGTCCTAGATCGTTCAATGTCGATGTCCATAGACTTAGTCACGTGACTGTTGTTATCGTCTAGCGTTACTACTTCCCTTTCACTCTCGTCGCTGTTTCGAATAACTCCTAGATCTCCATCAAAGATTATTTCATTCCTATCAATATGCACTTCGACGTCGGTAATGTCCTCTGTAAATATGACCCTTCCATTACAGATTGGAATGGCTTCCAGGTCTAACGGTTCTCCAACGTTTAGATGACAAGAACTTCGGTCGGTTTCTAATTTCCCTTCTTTATTATTAGCGCCATCCGTATCAACGTGCACTTCATCCTGTGTTGTAGGAACAAGTTCATTGATGACGTCAAGACCGTCACCTGCGAATGTCGTAACCAAGGCAACCGCTTCAGGCATGTCAGGAGACGTCTTGGAAACCATTGCGTCTCCAGCATGTCCAAGGACTTGTCCATCCCTTTCACTACTCTGCTGATGATCGTCAGCGTGCTCTCTATTGGGTTTCCTCGTGGTTGTTTCGTCGCGCAAGGTCAATAGCATCGCTAGTGGTATCTGGTGAAGCTGGATCGCCCCCATTACGACCAGGGCCCCTCGCCACGTTAACTGGTCGACGAGCACGTAGAACACCATGGGCCAGACCACCATACCGACCCCGGCACCTGTCGATGCGATGCCGTTCATTAAGGCGTAGTTATTCTTGAATTTCTGAGCGATGACGATGACAGAGGCAGCGTATGCAAGGCTGCTCCCGATTCCTGTGGAAATAGCAATATATCAACAATATTAAAGGTCATGACATTCAATGCCGCTGATCCTTGTTAATGCCTTACCTGGTGATGCACGCGACCTATTTTTGGGGATACTTTGTATTTATTTTATTTGTTTCTCGAATCCTCGAGGGGCAAGTGTCCCCCGAGATCACTCTTAGCTGACCTACACTCTTACCTGCTCATAAGCTCGTAAGGGAATGGACCATGTACACACCAGAGAGGTGGGAGGATCGTCCTCACACCTCTCTGGACACATCATCCTTTGCATCTTTGTATTCTTAGCGTCTTCTTCCCACGCTTTACGAAGTGATTCAACGATAATAATTTTGAAATGTTACATAATATGTTGTATCATTTGTGTTTTTGTTTTCTTAACTTAAAGGGATAGTTGAGTATTGGTCAAATTTAACTTTAGTAACGAAAACCTGCACCAGTACGGTACAAAGTTATAGTTATAACTTCACCATGCTCGAAAAGTATACACAATTACAAACGACTAACTAAAACCCCTGTTATCATTCAAAAAGAGCTCTTACAACTCAAGAGGGTGCTATTTAAAAAAAAAAAAAAAAAATCATTTGTTTTAGCTTTTTTCATACGAAATTGTGCATTTAATGTTTGTAAAAATAATAATTCAATAGAGATATCATCAACGACTTATAAAAAACCCTATTCTGATTTTTTTCAAAATAGTCTTCCAGCATTTTTAAAATTTGTTCTAAAAAGTCCAAATATCGCCCGGTGAAAAACATTTTGAATACAAATATATTAATCGATATTTCAGCCATTTCTGAACCGATTTGGATCGAGTAAAGTTTATTCTGTCATTAAAATTATATGTTCTTTCGAATTTGACAGTCAGTTTTTCATCATCTCACAACAAAATATCGAGGGGCACTTCGGGAAATACCAATACTCAACACTACCTTTAATATACAAAACATTTACATTGCAATTAAATGTTTCAGTACCGGCAAGTTATATCCCATCCAAATTGTTGGTGCACAATAACAACAAAATCACATGCCATGAATGTACCAGCTTTATTCACCAAACTAAGTGTAAATGACTTATCTCGCATTTTTGAAGGTGGTTAAAATGCATAGTTGTATTGCTACAAAATAGTTTACGTGATGATTGACATGATTGAGCTAAAATAACATAATCATATGAGGCCGCTGACTGTTACTGTATACTTGGGATAAGTGTCAAGTAATAGGTGATTAAAGGGTACCACCACCATAGAAAGGTAACATCTTTAGTATTCCATTCCTTCAATAAGTTCACAAAAATATGTTTTCAAAAAAATATATATATAATTGGAAACGCATCACCATTCTCAGCCGTGCGGTCATGCGGTCTGAATGCGCAGACTATTATGCGAGCAGAGCCAGCGCCCGGGCGCTCTATGCAGAGCGAATGATTCATCCGGGATTCTATTGACGTACGCGTGAATTGCATTGGCGCACTCGCAAATGCCTGGCCCGTGTGGAACCACGAGATAGCCGTGGTTCCGTAAGTGGTGGAAATTAATTGCTTTGTTTATGAATTACACAACTCTTTGCAAAATGTTGGGTATCTATTTGATATCACAAAACGGTACCAAAACATGTAATAATGTGTTGTCCTTTGCCTGGTGGTCCCCTTTAAGTGATAATTATATAAAAAGTAGGCAAATATTAGTTCGGACTTTTTGAGATGGCCTGAAACACTAGAACCGAAGCATTAAAATGGTACATATATGTATGTATATAACTTGTAAGAATGTGATGATCCTTACCCATTCAATGTACACCGAACACAAGTTAAAGGGGACTTAGTGATATTTATGCATATGGTATATGGCATATAACCCTGACATTTGCCATGTTTTTGTGTTACATGAATGTAATTGTACTGTTCAGTTATGCATGTATATTATTACTATCATAAATGTGAAGAGAATACTAAGCAGAGAGTTATGTAGGTTTATTATAACAGGTTTAGTGTTATGTTCATGGCGGAAATATTGACAATTAATGGGTTAACAAAACAAGTTGATATGATAACATAGAGCATTGGAAATAGTTTCAAGAACAGAAACCAACATATGGGCGTTCTATAGCTCAGTTGGTAGACCACAGACTGGTATAGCAATCTGGAGGTCTCGGATTCGAATCCCGGGTAAACCATATTTTCTATCCTCATTACATTTATAAAATAACATAATTTAGATGATGTCACTACCTGCCAAGAATGGGATGGTGATGAAGAGAACGTTGATGCTGTTAGCGAAGGATGCGGCCACGAACCCCGATGCTGTCAGTAAACCACCTGTTATCACCACAGCACGCACCCCAAAGAGCGAAGTAAGAGCTCCTGAAATTGGAGCTGAAAAGGAAAAATATCAAAATGATTTACATTAATATGATGAGATTTTCAATACAGAAATATTACGAATATTTTTATAGTCTTTTCATCAAAGGATGCGGCCACGAACCCCATATGCTGCTAGTCAGGGGCGTAGACAACGGGGGGGGGGGGGGGGTGAGGGGGATGCATACCCCACCTCACAAGGTGGGGGGGATGTCATGTACAATCATCCCCCCAGGTTTTAGGGAAGGATATATTTGTGTGTGTGTGTGTATCTGTATACAAGTGGGAAAGAAAACATTAATTGTATGGGCTAAGACTTGATAATTCAAATGTTTAAAAAGTAATTTATACATCCACTTTCAATTTTCGCTGCGCGGTTCGCTCGAAAATTATCTCAGTTTGTTGTGTAACTTGCGTATGGTCTGGGGTGAGTATTTTTGTTTTTGTATACCGGGCCACGTAGCTCCAGTGTAGGCTGGAATAGCTCTGGCTGCTTGTGGTGATGTGCACCAAATTGCACCATTTCAAGTATATAATTAAATGCAAAATCTTCTCCGTGGGAGGGGGATACACCCTCCCAAGCCTTCCCTATTTGGCTCTGTCCTGCCAGCCCTCGGTAACTTCGCCCTTCGGGACTCATTTTTGACTAAGTTGTTGGAACATACATAATGTGACATAAAGTGATGTTGAAACTGTGTATGACGCTAAATATAGATACAATATTTGTGTTGGGGTGCATATTCATTAGTGTGTCGATTTTTTGTTTTCTTCATGAAAATATAACATTTCTGGTCGATCAAATCATAACACGCTTTCCCAGATATTCCTATGTTTCCCCGAATTTCCTATCTAGGTAAGCACCAGATTGCCCAATTTCAAGTCCAAAAATGCAAAAGCTCCCTACCGTGGGGGGGGGGGGGGGGAGACACCCTCCTCCCACACCATCCCCCTGGATTGGTCGCTTCGATCCTTGCAATGTCTCACTCTCAAAGTTGGCACCACTCATAAGCCCCTACACACACAAAATCGTGAGCCCCAATAGGTTTTGCCTCCCCCAAATCCAAAACTGCTTCCGGCCCGCCTGGTCACGACCATCTCAACATCTAACCTCCCCCCCCCCCCCCCCCCCCCCCCCCCCCCGCCCCACTGAGAGGACTTTTAAGCTATTGTCTTGGTCTCTGCCGCGAATGAATTGTTCTTGGTCCGGTAAACGGCAAATCATCCGCCCCCCCCCCCCCCCCCCCCGCAGGTGTAAGAACATACGCCACTGCTGTTAGTAAACAATCTGTTACCACGGCGACGCGCACCCCTGTAAGAGCGACATAAGACTGAGATCCCCTGAAAGTAGACCTAGACATACATATTTTGTAATAATGATTTACACGAATTTCATCAGATTCTTTTTAATGAAATTGTAAGATGTTCGATCGTCAATTCGGCTGTGCATAATCGATGCGATAACAATCCCGATCGTGAAGCAATTCCATTTTCCAAAATGAAGAAAAGACTGACAACTGATTATTTTTCCCAAATGCCTTTTTTCTCAAAAAAAACAGGAATTTATACTTAAAAAACCTACTCTTCAGCATGGGTTACACATGGGTTAGTGTATTTATTTGAAGAGCTTAATTCCAAAGGCGCTAAATCCGCTTTTTAAACTTTCGAGAAAAATAGTATTTTTTTTCAAGCTTTGTGCACATGCCTATGGGAATATAAAAGTGAAACGTTCCGTATTTTGATTTGTGTAAAAAGTCCTACAAATTTGATTTCTAGATAGCTATGTAGCTCATTAATGTACTGATATCGTTCACTCATTGTTTTGGAAAATGGATTTAACGCCTTTTTGAACTAAGCTCTTCATTTGATAAAAAAGAGTTTTCTTACACGTTCCCAGAAGAATTGCAAACATAGACGTCGCTAGCCAGCTGATGAGGGAAGCCTGCTCCTGGAAGCCCTTCTTCCACTCGATGTAGAAGATGCCCATCGACGTCGACATTCCGTGGCTCAGAGTCTGCACCAAGAAGCTGGCGGCGACGACGACCACCGCCCGACATCGCGAACTCATCTCAGTGATCGTAGGTATTGTATACGTCTGCATAAAGACATAAGTTACAGTACACATGACATGACCTACTTGATTAACATGGTTTTATCCAAATATTCAGAATATTCGGCTAGCATGCATGCATAAGATTGGATTATAAGAGTGCAGGTGCAACAATAACAGAGCGAACAATAACCAACGTGTGACACAAGAACACGCACACGCACAGACACAGGAAGACGACCCTCACTTGTTAAGTTATTTTGTTGTACTGCAGTATAAACGAAATGTTGCAACTTGCGTTTTAATCTCCTTGGATTAAGAAAACTGTGCAACGTATTTTTCCAAAATGTATATATAATGGCTTGGAAAAAAATGTTTCAATCATGCAACAGAACCCCCTCCACAATTGTTTTCACTGTTAGTATTTTTGAGTCAATATGAAACATAATCTTTCCAAAACATATTAAACTATGTACCATCAACAGTGGCAGGAGTAAAGGGCAATTCACGGTAACGGAAGGACATTCAGGACACAATTTTGGAACTTCAATCAAATAATTCCAGGATCCTGCTTTTGATTTTTTATTCTAAATGGCATGTCTTTGATCCTTGTTGGACACCTTTGATTTCCACTATTTCTAAAATTTTGACCGCATTATGTAAATTAGATATGGACACTAATGAGGCCGGTAACGGAAGGACGCCAAAATGGACATGGATTTTCAAGTTTTTTAGTTATGACCCAATCTCCGTGAAGTTACGAGGTTTATCATGTTAAGTTTGGCTACTAGTCAATTTCCTTATGTTCACAGAGTATAACACCACCTTTTAAGAAAAAATATATCACTTTGGTATATTAATTATGAGAAATGAATTACTCCAGTGTTCGGTAACGGAAGGACGGTAACGGAAGGACCTCTGAAAAGGTCTATTGGAATTGTACAATAAAATTAATTTTGATATTTAAAGACCCATTTATGAGAAGGAAAACATCTCTTTTGTGGGTCTAAAATGAGTTTGTATCATAGATAGCATATGGACATCACAAGCATTTACATTTCAATTTTTTTCTTACCATATTTTCATGCTCCAATGGCTCTTATTCATCGTCAATCCATGGTAACGGAAGGACACTCATACACAAATTGTCAACTTTAAGAAAGATTATGTTTAAATACTTGTGTTGTTAGAACAGTCTATTTTGATAACAATACTTCCAAAACATACAGTTTTAAGGTCCCATAATTTTTTATTTTTTTTTATCTCCGCACAATATTGAATATGCATACAAATGAGGTCGGTAACGGAAGGACACTAAAATGGACAAGGTTTTGTTATCAAATCAGTTTTAACAAAAACTCTGTGATATTAAATAATACAAAATATTTTAAGGGTACTTTCATTTCTCTGAAGGGTTAAGAAGAATGTTACTTGTTCTTTCTATTAAAATTTGTCCGCAGACATTTGAGTTATTTCACACAAAGCGGACCAATGTTCGGTAACGGAAGGACATAATGGACTATAATGTATGATATGACACAGTAGTGGTCATTCCATGTCAAATCACGCTTGTAAAAAAATTGAAAATTTTCATCGCAGCCCCCTTCAAATTGCTAATATTTGGTATGTATGATATTTCACATCCTTTAAAAGCGCAAATATTTATGTTTTAGTCCAATCCGCCCAATGGTTTTGAGCGCTAATGGTCGATTCTTATGGGGGAGTTTTTGTTACGAAATGGGTGTGGGGCACCTATTTTTTCCATTGGCCATTGTCCATTAACCGTTGGGTCAATTTATTTTGTAAAGGTGTCAATTGGACTGGGGATGTTATGTGCAATCCATTATATGCCATTTGTGTTCATGCATGAGCGAGTTTGGATTACGATAACCTTTGACCTTAGATTTTGACCTTCCGTTTTACCTCGTGGATCAAATAATTTTGAGAGTTTTTTTTTGCTTAAATCTGGCTTGATATAATTTCTACAACATATGAAAGAATTGGAGATATGTTATTTCTTGCTTTTTCTACAGCCTGTTTTGTAGTTTGCAAATTTCTATGTAAAATTTAATTATTTTAGACCTACACCACTTGTCCAAGAATTCTATAGGGTGTTTTGTATAAAAAAAAAAAAGACCTATTCAAAGTCATGATCAGAAGCCTATCACACCCTGGCTCACCACAGTTAAATAGACCTACTAATCCCCCATACAATAGAAATCCAGACAAATGTCATCATGGTACAAGGGGCCCTGTTGCAGAAAGAGATAAAATCAATTGTGAGCCAGATCAAATGTTCTAAATGCACAAATCTGATTGATTGAAACACAGAAAATTACTAGTCTGACCTCGCTACGCCACTTGATAATGGCCATTTTGCAGGTATTGTCTCATCTATTTTGGGTTTTCATATATGAGAGACAAATTTTTGAACATAAATTTTGTCATAATATGTAATATGAGGTACCTTGTCCATCTGTTACCATGTGTATAGGTAACTGAATGACATGTTTCTTTTGTTATTTATTAATTAACGAAGAAACAATGAGTAAGTACAATTGTTAGCAATGGAAGGCACTACTTGAACTTGCTTGTGCACTGAAGATTTGGTCTGAGCTCTCTAACAATTATGTGAGCCAACAACATTAAAAATATTGATTTTCGGTAACGGAAGGACATTTCAATAGGCTGAGAAAATAAGAAGTCATTAAAGCATAACAAATCAAATAAATCATACAAAATTTACTATTTAACGGAAATGGTCAAATCTCAGTAGTCAGAATAATGTTTTTAGGCTACTTAACTGGAGTGAAATATAATAACAAACACTGATCAAAAACACTTTTTCACAAAAATTCAAATTTGTGGGGGTTCAATTATGGTTATAAAGTTATAATTGAAAAAACCAATACAATATGTATAACTAAACTTTTCTCATTGATTTCCAAAAATATAGATTTAAGCTTTGATTTGATACCAAATTTGTATCATAAAATGCTTGTAAATATTTTGGTCAAATGTCCACTTTGGCGTGGAATTGCCCTAAAGGTAAATCCGGTACCACGCTAAATACCACTGTTCATGCTGTTCAACATACCGGTATATACAATGGGTGATTTCAGTATGGTGTTTAAGGCCGGTGTTAGTGTTTAATTACACACAAACACCACTTTGATAAACACTAACACAAGCCCTAAACACCATACTTGAAATTCACCCAATGTA